>JXCR01027678.1:17974-36662 GCA_002079205.1 Phalaenopsis hybrid cultivar
AAAAAGATATATATATATATATATATATATGTATATATATATATATATATATGTATATATATATATATATATATGTATATATATATATATATATATGATTACTTCTTCAATAAAAATTTAAGCATAATTAATCATGAAGAACACCCAACCATTTTTCTAAATGCGGGAAAATTAAAGTTGCAAAATGCAAATTAATATTTTCCTAACAGCACTTCTAAACTTAGAATCCTTATTTCATATATATTGTAAATACATCTTCTATCATATATTACAGCCAAACTTAGACGTAATTATAATAAGTTTAACACTCAAATTATATTTCATTTTAAAATTAACATCACTATCATTCATCTATTATAATGCTATCTAAACCTCAAAAGCATAGCAAAATCAATTCATATTTTTTTTTATTTTTGTTAAATTCTCAATAATAAAATATATTTGATTAGTCTATTGATATTAGGGCTGTCAAANATTTTTGTTAAATTCTCAATAATAAAATATATTTGATTAGTCTATTGATATTAGGGCTGTCAAAAAGGCTCGTTATTCGCGAACAGCTATTGTTCGGCTCGTTCGCTAAGTTAACGAGCTGAATATGAACAACAGAAATTAATATTTATTAGTTCCTGTTCGGCTCGTTTTGGCTCGAAATACTACTAATCAATTATATATATATATATATATATATTTGATGNGTTCGCGAACAGCTAGTGTTCGGCTCATTCGCTAAGTTAACGAGTCGAATATGAACAACAGAAATTAATATTTGTTAGTTCCTCTTTGGCTCTTTTTGGCTCAAAATAATACTAATCAATTATATATATATATATATATATATTTGATGAATTGTATTTTTAAAAAATTTAATTGACTACAGGGCTACAAAGATTTATAATCAATTAAAAGTATTAATGAAGAAAATAGAATAAAATTTATTAAGTTAGATTCAAATGATGTTTTAAATATTGTCTCAATACTTAACATCTTATGGCTACGTGATTAGGGTTGTCAAAACGACTCTTTGTTCGTGGACGGCTTGTGTTCGGCTCTCTAAACAAACGACTCAAACACAAACACACTTTTTAGTTCGAAATATAAACGAGTCGAATACAAACTGAGTCTGGGCTCGCCCGTGTTCGGCTCGTTTACACCCCTAATTGTTCTCTCTAAAACATTATTTAATTCTAAAGGGGAATCTTAAAACTATTCAGATCGAAATCGCATTTGAAAGATTGAACGGCGCGCGCCCTTTTCCTTTATCGAACGCGATGAAGAAAATATTCCATGGCTTTAAAGAGGCGACCATGACGTCATGCATTCACATCATTAAATGCTACGTGCCCTAAAGTTACCATAAAATAAAATTTAAAAGAAAAAAATTCCTAAATATGGATAAGGCTTTGCCGTGCCCGGCCCCTAGCTCGATTTTTATTTACAATTTAATAGACACGCTTATTCATTAAATGGGTCGGGCTGGTGGCCTGTTGGGCTTAAGACAAAGATGAATTTTTATATCGAAATTTAATCTCATTTTTCTTAATTTTAATAAATAAATAAATCAGGATAATTTAACTTCAATTAAATTTAAAAGAGTTTCTAAATCATTGTTTTTAATAAAATGAATATAAGTTTAACATTTTAATTAATTTCTCATATATTATTATTTTTATTTTTAAAAAAATAAATAATTGATAAAATATTTAACATTTTATCTTAAATCACAATGTTGATTTAAAATATTATGTAATAGTAACAGGAACAATTGAAAAGATCTACACAAGAGGTTTAAGTTGATTTTATAGATACTAATTTTTTTCTTATATGTTTAAGTGAATGTAATAGCAAATGTATACATATGGAATATGTAAAATTTCAAACTACGAACATCTTGATATGTAAATATATTGGAGTTGAGTAAAATACTGCAAAAAAAACATACATACCACTCAAATTTCTATTTAAATACATATCTAATGCATAAGCTTTAATTTTTACATATTTTTCATCTTATCTTTGCTTGCAAAATGTATTTCTTCTTTTAAAAAACTAAAAAGTGATAATTTTATGTGATATGAAAGATTTTGTTGGTATTAATGTAAAAATAAAAATTTANACTTTAATTTTTACATATTTTTCATCTTATCTTTGCATGCAAAATGTATTTCTTCTTTTAAAAAAACTAAAAAGTGATAATTTTATGTGATATGAAAGATTTTGTTGGTATTAATGTAAAAATAAAAATTTATCCAATTTGATCTAGAGTTTGAACTTGAGATCTGATTAGTCCTATAGAGAGGGCAGAACAGATAATCTGGTAGTGACATGTTAGAATCTACCAAGCATAATCATATCAATTAAAAACTTACTTTAAGTTAGTCAATGTTTTTTATGCATTCGAAAGGGGGTAAATAATATGTATGTTCTTATTTGACACAAAACTACATTTTCTCTTTTAAACATTTGATTCATAAGTTGATTATGATCTCATTGAAAGGGGAAAGAGATTTTGATTATATAAGAATTTTCCAAAATTTAACCAGGCTTCTTAGATTTAGTATCCAACCAATCCCAAAACAATTGGTGAGGCAATCATTAATTTGAGCAGCATTTCACGTTAATCCCTTCCAAAAGTAGGAAGAGTTCGTTTTCATTTTTTATCAAAAGGGTCACACCAATTGGAAAGAATAGAGTGATGGTTATAAATTCTCCAAATTATTTTCATTTTGCATATGAGATTATCAGTTTCCAAGTTAGGAGGCTCCAACCCACCAAAAGGTTGGGCTTAGTCTTGTCATGCCAGGCTATTATATGCTTTTGTCTAGTAGGGTTTTCATTGTGAAAAAAATATTATAAAATAAAAAAAATATGATTTTTAATGATTTTATGAATGCAAGTAGATCTAAACCAGTAAGAAAAAAAATTCAAGTTAGAAATCTAATAAGTTATAGTCTGTTTGGGAAACTTAACAATTTCTTCTTATAGGCACTCAAATAGCAGTTGAACTTCTCCAAAAAGGTTACGGGAAGTAATATTATTATGCTTGGGAGAGTTTTCATAATCCCCAAGTAGTCCCATGTGAGTTTTGTCCTAGACCCCCAGTATATGTCTACACTATTATTTAAGAGCATCATTAATGTATTTAAAGAAACAAATAGAAAACTTACAGTCATTGGTCTAAAGATTGTAGGCCTAAACAAAATGTTTAAAGTATGGGCCAAGCTTGTAGCTTTAGTGGTAAAAGCCTTGTCAAACAGGTGATGGTCAATTTCATAGATGGGGTGGTTAATTATAAATGGTTCTATTTTGATCAAGGAGTTTAGAAAATACATATATTATCACAGTAAAGAGATATGAGGATAAGGGACAATTTGTCTAAGGTCGGATGTAAAAGAGAAACAACATTGTCATTCACTATTAATAATGACTGAAAAATGGACGTGTCATACAAGCTTTGACGCACAGAATAAATTTTATCGGAACTCATTATTTCCAATCCAAAATAAATAAAGCTTCTACTATATATATCAAAAGCTTTGCTAATATCAACCTCAGAGCAAAAGCTTGGAGAGAGGTTGACAGAATTCTTACCAGAGTTCATTGGCAAGGATTATANTAAGAGTTTTTAGATATAGTCTAAATAATATTTTAATTAGAATATTAGAGAGATTTACATANTATTAATAGAGATTTTAAAGTTAGAATGATACTTATTAAGCAGAGTAGAGAAGTAAGAAATAACCTCTTGGATGATGCCCTATTGAGAGGCGATTCATTCATTACTAGATTGGAGTTCTTTTGATGAAGTTTCTATTATTTCTTCTCTCGTTTTATTGGTAAAGGAATTTCAGGTCATCTTCGTCCTTCGAAAGCTAATAACACTTGACACTATGCTTAATCCCAGATTTTTCACAAGACATGACATTATAAATTTATCATGAATGATAATACTTTTAGAAAGAACTTGTTTAGAGAAGCTCGTCTCCTGAAGCAGTAAGAATGCCTTCTTGAGAGGACATTAGCTCCCTGGTATAATTAGAAATAAATGGAGAATGAACCCATTTGCATTAAGAATCGCCTTTTTAAACATTTTTTAGCTTATTCCAATGAGCAAACATGGTTCCCCTTGAACTTCAGTATTTCAAGTAGTAGAAATGATGGTATAAAAGTTTTTATAGTGATTCCAATAATTTTGGTACATATTGGAAGCCCGTAGAGATCAAGTTAAGGGAATGATCAAAAGTAAAAGCTTGAAAAAACTTTATAGGAGGATAGAGGAAATGAAACCTATTATAGAATTGCTGATTAATCCAGAAGAAAAAGAACTCAATATTGGAAAGTCCAAAAAGATCATTACTAAAAATGAAAGCATTGAAGTTTACCATTTTACTAGGAATTGGAGGAGAACTTCCAACTTTCTCTTCTAGTTTCTTTATATAGCTAAAATCTTCAACAAGGAGCTAAAGATCCAATACAGTAGTAGCAAGATTGAAAATTTAATTACAAAGTTGTTTCCTTACATCAACACAACTGTCAGCATAAATACAAGTAAAAAAGTAACAAAATTAGAGAATTTGATGTGTGTTAGATACTGTAACTATATTATGAAAAATAAATATATCATAATATATTAAGTATTAATTCATACAAAAGATTATATTTTGATTTTTTTTTTACATTATTGGTGGGACACCTCATAATACAATGTAGATCTGGATATTCGGTGGGTGGCCCAACGGGCACGCCATATGCCTACTTAGGATGACAGGCTTGGCTATAAAAAAAATAGATAACAAACCATACCTGGCTTGATCCTGCATTGACTTAGTGAAAGTCGGAATAAGCCCGACCCGCGTCAAGCCTTGACCCGCGCAATGGCCATGTCTAATAGGTATAGTTCGCGATTGCAAGCTTCCGAGGCGGTTAATTTTCTTCCTCTCTCATCTCTCCTCTCTCTTCTCCCTTAGAATCATCAATTCTATGGTGACAGGCTAGAACCTTTGCCAATTAACCAGACTTTTTCTTTTTAAGGATCCGCTAATACTTTTTTATTGAATTTGGATCATAAATTTTAGCATTTATATTCATGATTAGGTGCACTTATATCCATACACATAATTCATAATTATTTACATATATAACACCTGAATTTTTAATTTAACATTTATAACCCTCAAATATCTTATCCTATGTAAAAAATATCAATATTATTAATTTCAAAAAAAAAAAACAGCTTTCAAGTATAAATAATTGTTAGAAATGCAAATATTAAAATCTAGAAGTTATATATGTACAAATATCGAATTCACTCCCCTGCCCAAAAACAAGAAAAAATATTACATCAGGCCTCCGAACGTAGAGCTACGTTTGGATTAGTGTTATAGGAATATTCCGCTGTGTTATAAGAATATTCTATCAATATTATTTAATTAAGTGCTAGTGAATAATCCCCGCGATATTTGATTTGGGGCTGTGTTATTACAATAACATAATGAAAATTGAAATAACACGAGAAACTTGCCGAATAACACAACCCCAAATCAAGTAAAACGGAAATATTTGACTAACACCACAAAGTAATCGAATAACACAACATAATACTCGAATAACACTTCAATTTTTTATAAATAATACTGATGAAATATTCCTATAACACAGTGAAATATTCTTATAACACAGTTGAAAAATAAATTTGAAAATAAAATAATTTACAGAATAGGAGTCAAAAGATTCATCACGTGAAAGTGAAACAATGTTTACCGCAGTAAAAGCGAACACACTTCATCTGCCCACTCTGATTTGAAGGAAGAAATATTCCATTAATTCCAACGAGGAGGCAGCTTTGCTTTTATNTTTTAATTAAGTGCTAGTGAATAATCCCCCGCGATATTTGATTTGGGGCTGTGTTATTACAATAACATAATAAAAATTAAAATAACACAAGGAAATTGCCGAATAACACAACTCCAAATCAAGTAAAACGGGAATATTTGACTAACACCATAAAGTAATTGAATAACACAACATAATACTCGAAAAACACTTCATTTTTTTATAAATAATACTGATGAAATATTCCTATAACACACTGAAATATTCTTATAACACAGTTGAAAAATAAATTTGAAAATAAAATAATTTACAGAATAGGAGTCAAAAGATTCAATGTTTACCGCAGTAAAAGCGAACACACTTCATCTGCCCACTCTGGTTTGAAGGAAGAAATATTCCATTAATTCCAACGAGGAGGCAGCTTTGCTTTTATATCCATAAATGCTGCCCAAAGTTTCAGTCTGTACTGCAGTGAGGAGTAAATGTGAACTTTACTCCTCCCACCAAAACCCTAACCTCGAAAACAATAAATTAAAAAGTAAATGAATGGAACAAAAATTTAATTCTCAGATTCTTTGGCCATTAAAGCTGCCATTCAGTGGTTGTGCTGCAATTAATGATATGGGTCATGGTTATCTAGGGTTGGAGCATGCAAGTTGTTAAGTGGAACAATAATTGATTTTATTTTATTTTATTTTATTTTTTTTCAGAAATAACTTTTGATAAGATGATTTAAGGTATATTATTCGAGGTACAACCTTGAGAAACTTGATTAATTATAGTTGTACGTCCAAAAATGATATGCTTAAATCTCGAGATAATCTAACAGTTCAGATTAAAAGGGATATAATGAGGAACCCTAAAGCTGTAAGGCCTCGAGAGCTGGTCGAGCGAAATGTTTTATGACCCACTGAAGATTAGATAGATGACCAAAGGACCACCCTGGTCAATAAGGAACTTGCATCCGCACCACCGACCGGTCTAACACCCAAACAATCTGTCAAGTTTTAACATTGAGCTTATTCAACAACACCTCCAAAGATCACCTAAAATTGCCAAAGAACAATAACAAAATAAATGATTAGCACGATGAAAGACTGATTGGCTTCCCAGAGCGAAGGTCGATCTGTGTCAAGAAAGCTGACCAAAACCAACTTAATTGATCGACCTAAGGACTTGCCGAGCAAAAGGAATGAGCCGGTAAAAAAATAATAATGCCCCATACAACCCATCTAAAAATGAGGTAACATATGTAATTTTATGTTTTGTCCATCTATCTCTTTTTTTATATGAGAACCATATCTTATATGAAGAGTTTTTATTTTTGACACATAACCGCCACTTCTAATATATAAAATGGGTCATAGAGTCCGGTAAAACATCAGCTTCGTGCAAGAGGGATAAGCCGTTGGACATTTTTTCCCTTCTATCTCTCTCTCTGTCACTCTCTCTAGCCCACCCTCACGTTTTCAACCTCTTTGACTTCTCTGTCTTTACTTCTATAACACCTTAGCTTTATTTCTTGCATTTACATATCACTTAAAAAATTTNTCCTAAAACTGTAAGGCCTCGAGAGCTGGTCGAGCGAAATGGTTTATGACCCACTGAAGATTAGATAGATGACCAAAGGACCACCCTGATCAATAAGGAACTTGCATCCGCACCACCGACCGGTCTAACACCCCAATAATCTGTCAAGTTTTTACATTGAGCTTATTCAACAACACCTCCAAAGATCACCTAAAATTGCCAAAGAACAATAACAAAATAAATGATTAGCACGATCAAAGACTGATTGGCTTCCCAGAGCGAAGGTATCTGTGTCAAGAAAGCTGACCAAAACCAACTCAATTGATCGACCTAAGGACCTGCCGAGCAAAAGGTATGGGCGGGTAAAAAAAATGATAATACCCCATACAACCCATCTAAAAATGAGGTAACATATGTAATTTTATATTTTGTCCATCTATCTCTTTTTTTATATGAGAACCATATCTTATATGAAGAGTTTTTATTTTTGACACATAACCGCCACTTCTAATATATAAAATGGGTCATAGAGTCCGGTAAAACATCAGCTTCGTGCAAGAGGGATAAGCCGTTGGACATTTTGTCCTTCTATCTCTCTCTCTGTCACTCCCTCTAGCCCACCCTCACGTTTTCAACCTCCTTGACTTCTCTGTCTTTACTTCTATAACACCTTAGCTTTATTTCTTGCATTTACATATCACTTAAAAAATTTTATCATTATAATTTTAAAATTTGAAAAATATCTTTTTATTCATAAACAGATGAAATGTAAGCAAAAATTCATTATTAGGTTTTAGATATGTAAATACAACATAATTAAGTGGCATGCATGTATGTAAATGTTTCTTTTTAGCTTAATAATTGTTTTTTATTATATTTCTGCCCAAAAAAAATCATNTTTTGAAAAATATCTTTTTATTCTTAAACAGATGAAATGTAAGCAAAAATTCATTATTAGGTTTTAGATATGTAAACGCAACATAATTAAGTGGTATGCATGTATGTAAATGTTTCTTTTTAGCTTAATAATTGTTTTTTATTATATTTCTGCCCAAAAAAAATCATGTATTCGCTAGGAAGTAATTAGAAATAATTTAGGGTTTTAAATGTGATTTAAGATGAGTATAATTTTTGTTATTTCCATGTAACAATTATTTTAAAGTAGATACAAGAGTATTTAGATATAGTCTAAATAATATTTTAATTAGAATATTAGAGAGATTTACATAGAGCATCTCAAGCCTAAGCTTTAGTAACTACATCCTTAGCCCCCAAAACATTGGAATAACAAGTCTTGTTTTTTTACTCGTTGTGCTTTCCTTCTTATGAGCTAGGATGAATTGACGACTGTGCTCGATAAAAAAATTTTCTATACGGACTCTGCTCGCTGAGCTCCATATAGTGTCCAAATGCAGCTCTGNCAAAAACAATTAATATTATGTATATCTCAAGCCAAAGCTTTAGTAACTACATCCTTAGCCCCCAAAACATTGGAATAACAAGTCTTGTTTTTCTACTCGTTGTGCTTTCCTTCTTATGAGCTAGGATGAATTGACGGATGTGCTCGATAAAAAAATTTTCTATACGGACTCTGCTCGCTGAGCTCCATATAGTGTCCAAATACAGCTTTGCGTGCGGACTCTGCTCGCTGAGCTCCATATAGTGTCCAAATACAGCTCTGCGTGCGGACTCCAGTAATATACTATCATGTGCGCTACATCAGACCCATCTAAGAAAAAATATTAAAGTAGAACAGCGGGGGTTATTAGAGTGGAACCCCGTAAGTTATTGTAGTAGAACCACATATGTTATTGAGAGGATTATTGGGGGGTTATTGCGCTATTAACTCCAATAACGTCGCAATAACCCTCAATAACATCCGCGGTTCCACTTCAATAAACCCCGTTGTAGTAACCCTCACAATAATCTCCAATAAACTCCGCAGTTTCACTTCAATAACCACCCAATAAACTTTGACACACATGACCTGCGTCCGATTTCATATGGAAAATTTTCTCTTTGTCCGGGCAAAAATTTACAGAGGTGTTAGACAAAGTAAATATTAAAGTTTTAGGGGGGAAATATGTGATATTAATAGTTTTTATGTCTTATGCATTAAATGCATCCACCCTCCATTGCTCTTAGNGAAATATGTGATATTAATAGTTTTTATGTCTTATGCATTAAATGCATCCACCCTCCATTGCTCTTAGGAGAGGCATCATAAATCATAAAGAGCTTCTCTTTCTTACTTCTTTAAATGCCATTGTAGGACATACTTAAAATTTTTTTGCTCTCAATTTAAATATGGACGTTGGAGATGGAAGGCATTTTCTTGGGAAGCTTTTCTTCCAGCAGTCTGATTATTTTATTTTCTTAGGGGAATGTGGACTGAAGTTATTGCGAGCTACCGAGAATATTTTTCATGATTCACTCACGGGGTAAATGTTTGGTCCAATCATTTCAACTATGAATAGATTTTGTTATTGAGGAACCGCTGAACTGATCCGATTTTGATGAATAAATTTGTTTTAATTGTTAATCAATTTGAGTCATTTTTATTTTAATTAGATGATGTTTAAGTGAAAAATGTGGAAAATGTGGAAAATACCATGTGGTCCACTGTGAATGAAGATTACACATCCATTTTTCTGATGGATCAGAGAAGATGGAGTTATAAAGTTGATTTTTGTAAATGTGCGACAATAAATCGTCGATAATAACTTTTGTTTGGCTGAGGTGAATGTAGTTATGGGTGATAGCGGACTGTAAGGATCGTAATCGATTGTGATGGAAGCACTGGCCCATCGTGAATATTTTAAAAGGTGGCTATAGTGTCAGCTTGTATAGTTGGAACATTCAAGCTAAATGTTGTATAGTTTAAAACTGTTGTAGTAATTGGTCATGTAGACCACGTATGATTGCTTCAAAAGCCTCGATTGACCATAGAAGATGTAGTAGGATGCTACAAAAGATATGAGTCGTATAGGTTATAGGTGATCATGTAGGTGCGATGGTGAGTTGTGATGACTTCTGTAGACCGTAAAAGCCGGAGTCGAAAAAAGCATGAGTTATGGACCACGTGGGCGTAGTTGGTCACATATGTCATAATGGTGNATGCGACAATAAATCGTAGATAATAACTTTTGTTTGGCTGAGGTGAATGTAGTTATGGGTGATAGCAGACTGTAAGGATCGTAATCGATTGTTATGGAAGCACTAGCCCATCGTGAATATTTTAAAAGGTGGCTATAGTGTCAGCTTGTATAGTTGGAACATTCAATCTAAATGTTGTATAGTTTAAAACTGTTGTAGTAATTGACCATGTGGACCACGTATGATTGCTTCAAAAGCCTCGATTGACCATAGAAGATGTAGTAGGATGCTACAAAAGATATGAGTCGTATAGGTTATAGGTGATCACGTAGGTGCGATGGTGAGTTGTGATGACTTCCGTAGACCGCAAAAGCCGGAGTCGAAAAAAGCATGAGTTATGGACCACGTGGGCGTAGTTGGTCACATATGTCATAATGGTGAGCTGTGATGCCTTCCGTAGGCCACTTGAGCTGAAGTCGGAAAGCTGCAATGAGCTGTGAGCCATGTCGGTTGTAGTTGGTCACGTAGGCATTAGTGATGGACAAAAAGAAGAGAGATTTGGGAGTTCAGAGCAAGTTACCGTTTTCAGAATGCATTGTTGTACTATCTTCAAGAAGCTTCAGTGCACTGTATGTGATGTGAATCGTTGCATAGTTATCAGGGTGTGTCGTTAGACTGTATTCAGGGTGCGGTTCACATCATCTATAGGGCGTGTCATCGTACTGTGTACTTGACGATGTTTTTTTTATTTCTCTTCCAGGTGCTTCACTATTCTACAACATACGCTCAGATTCTATAATGTATTCTGACTGGACACATATAGAATAAATAAGGGGCATTATATTTATATACATACCACATAATTATTATATATTTACTTATCTAACATCAAGACTTTCATGTTTACATACACAACACAAATCTTAATATCACATCAATAATATCATTACTATTAACATTTTAAAGGCGAAACAAATCTTTTTTTACATTGGTCACCCAATTATTATAAATGTAAATATAGAACTTTAGAGATCGGATATGTAAATACAAATGAATTGTGTGGCATGTATGTAAATTTTCACATATATGTATAGAAACTTTGGGTTGCAACCCAATCATAAATGTCTAGATTTTCTGCATCGCTGCAAAATTAAGGAAAGAGCTTCTGCTTTCCGTCACTCTGAAGGAACGCTTGCTCGCGCTCCCAGGGGCTAAATAATATTAGCCCGTTGAAATTTATGATATTTTTATATTCTTTCGTTGAATATGTTGAAGTATAACTTAAGGACTTAAACCATTCATTAATATTGCTAATCTAATAATAAATAATTTTAATTTACAACTCTTAAAAAATTTTAAAAAAAATTGATTTAAATTTAAGACACTTAGTATAATTTTAAATATTAACCCTTAACCCTTAACCTTATGGCATGGACCCCACAACATATGATCTTCTATTCGTCAGAAATGCTAGATGCTGTTCACAATAAATAGCCGATTTTTTAAACTGCCACGTGTAGTCAAGCACGACCCTCTCTTCTCCGTTAATAAAGCTCACTGCCCCACTCCCACTTTCTCGACCTCTGCTGCTTGCTTGCGAACTCCCAACGCGCCGCTGCAGTCAGGCGATCTCCATTAACGTGTTCTCCCATCTTTCCAAATGCTCTATCCCTGCTCTTGAACCGAATCGAGCAATGAACGTGCATTCTTTCCTCATTATCTTCTTCCTCCTCACCACCGCCGCTGGAACCACCGAACCAACACTCAACGACGACCTGCTCGGACTCATCGTATTCAAAGCTGATCTTCTCGACCCTCAATCGAAACTCGCGTCTTGGNCTCCTCATTATCTTCTTCCTCCTCACCACCGCCGCTGGAACCACCGAACCAACACTGAACGACGACCTGCTCGGACTCATCGTATTCAAAGCTGATCTTCTCGACCCTCAATCGAAACTCGCGTCTTGGNGTCATCATACGGTATACTTGACGATGTGTTTTTATTTCTCTTCCTGATGATTCACTATTCTACAACATACGCTCAGATTCTATAATGTATTCTGACTTGACACATATAAAATAAATTAGGGGCAGTATATTTATATACATACCACATAATTATTATATATTTACTTATCTAACATCAAAACTTGCATCTTTACATACACAACGCAAATCTTAATATCACATCAGTAATATCATTACTATTAACATTTTAAAGGTGAAACAAATCTTTTTTTGCATTGGTCACCGAATTATTATAAATGTAAATATAGAACCTTAGAGATCAGATATGTAAATACAAATGAATTGTGTGGCATGTATGTAAATTTTCACATATATGTGTAAACTTTGGGCTGCAACCCAATCATAAATGTCTAGATTTTCTGCATCGCTGCAAAATTAAGGAAAGAGCTTCTGCTTTCCGTCACACTGAAGGAACGCTTGCTCGCGCTCCCAGGGCTAAATAATATTAACCCGTTGAAATTTATAATATTTTTATATTCTTTCGTTGAATATATTGAAGTATAAGTTAAGGACTTAACCATTCATTAATATTGATAATCTAATAATAAATAATTTTAATTTAAAAGACTTAATTTTTTTAAAAAAAATTGATTTAAATTTAAGACACTAGTATAATTTTAAATATTAATCCTTAACCCTATGGCATGGACCCCACAACATATGATCTTCTATTCGTCAGAAATGCTAGGTGCTGTTCACAATAAATAGCCGATTTTCAAACTGCCACGTGTAGTCAAGCACGACCCTCTCTTCTCCGTTAATAAAGCTCACTGCCCCACTCCCACTTTCTCGACCTCTGCTGCTTACTGGCGAACTCCCAGCGCGCCGCTGCAGCCCGGCGATCTCCATTAACGTGTTCTTCCCATCTTTCCAATGCTCGATTCGTGCTCTTAAACCAAATCGAGCAATGAACGTGCATTCTTTCCTCATTCTCTTATTCCTCCTCACCACCGCCGCTGAAACCACCGAACCAACGCTCAACGACGACCTGCTCGGCCTCATCGTATTCAAAGCTGATCTTCTGGACCCTCAATCGAAACTCGCGTCTTGGAATGAGGAAGACGCCGATCCATGCGGTTGGGTAGGCGTCAAGTGCGATTCTCGCACGCACCTCGTCGTCGAGCTATCACTGGACGGCTTCGGTCTTTCTGGAAAGATTGGGCGTGGTCTTCTTCAGCTCAGCTCCCTTCGGAAGCTCTCGCTCTCTCGAAACAATTTCTCCGGCGCTCTGAACGCTGATCTGACCCGTCTTGAGAATCTTCATACTGTTGATCTCAGCTATAATGCTCTTTCTGGACCCATTCCTAGCAAGTTCTTTTGGCAATGTCGGTCGCTCCGGTCGGTTTCGATAGCCGTTAATCGGTTATCCGGCGAGATTCCGGCGAGTGTCGGCGATTGCTTGACTCTTGCATCGTTGAATTTATCGTTTAATTGGATTTCGGGGAGTTTGCCGAGAGAGATTTGGTCTTTGTATGGGCTTAGGGTGATTGATCTCTCTGGAAATTTTCTTGTTGGAAAAATTCCGGATGGAATTGGACGAATGATCAATCTAAGGACGGTGAGCTTGAAAAGGAATTGGTTATCGGGGATTTTGCCTGATGAAATTGGGGACTGCTTGCTGCTGCGCACGCTAGATTTGGGAGAGAATTTGCTCTCTGGGTTTCTCCCGGAGACAATTCGAAGGCTTACCATGTGCGTTTATCTCAGCTTGAGATCGAATAAATTCTCTGGGGACGTGCCGATGTGGCTTGGTGATATGAAGAATTTGCANGGAGAATTTGCTCTCTGGGTTTCTCCCGGAGACAATTCGAAGGCTTACCATGTGCGGTTATCTCAGCTTGAGATCGAATAAATTCTCTGGGGACGTGCCGATGTGGCTTGGTGATATGAAGAATTTGCAGACTCTGGATTTATCAAACAATGGCTTCACCGGCCAAGTTCCGGATTCAATCGGCAATTTACAGGTCTTGAAATGGCTGAATTTTTCTGAAAATAGGTTAACGGGTAACTTGCCGGAATCCATGGCTAGTTGCAGAAATCTGGTTGAAGTGGATTTTAGCAGGAATTCATTGGTGGGAAACCTTCCTTCATGGTTATTTCAACTGGGTATTGAGAAGATTCTGCTTTCAGGGAACAATCTCAATGGGTCTGTTAGAATTCCCACTTCCACAGAACAGACATTACAGATCTTGGATTTATCTGCTAATATGTTTTCTGGTCTGATTCCGCTGGAAATAGGAGGGCTATTAAGGTTACAGTTGTTGAATTTATCCCACAATTTATTCATCGGTTCCATTTCTGATATCTTTGGGAAATTGAAGGTTTTAGAAGCTGTTGATCTAGGCTCGAACCAACTTAATGGGAACATTCCACAGGAGATTGGAGCAGCAGTTTCTCTGAAGGTTCTGAAGCTTGATAAGAATTCGCTCAGTGGAGGAATTCCTGTCCAGATTGGGAGCTGTTCTTCTCTTGCATCTTTGTAAGAGCTCATTACTCAGTGTTCCTTAAATCTTTTAATTTTGGTACTCTATCATTTACAAGGGAGTGAGAAATTTCTAAACTTACTACCGCTTGAAATTGTCTTAATCCTCTTCACATTACAATAACCATTATGAATTATCAACCCAAGGTCTTTTCTTTATTTAAGAATTTCATGTAGAGCTTCATGACTACCTCGGCTTCCTCTCTAGTGGCGGAAGTTCGAGTTGTGATGCTGGAGGAAAAAAGGACAATTTTAAAAACTTCTTTTTTTATTTTATTCTATTCTTGCCCCGTTGAATCTTCTATTTTGTTTGTTTGCAGTTCAAAATTTGTTTTTTTCCTGGCGATATTTTTTTTTTCTCAGTTTGATGCCATACCCTAAAAGAAATAGTTTCTTACTCTTCAAATGTTAGGAAATAACGNGGAAATTTCTGAACTTACTACCGCTTGAAACTGTCTTAATCCTCTTCACATTGCACTAGCCATTATGAATTATCAACCCAAGGTCCTTTCTTTATTTAAGAATTTCATATAGAGCTTCATGCCTACCTCGGCTTCCTCTCTAGTGGCGGAAGTTCGAGTTGTGATGCTGGAGGGAAAAAAGGACAATTTAAAAACTTTTTTATTTATTTTATTCTATTCTTGCCCCGTTGAATCTTCTATTTTGTTTGTTTGCAGTTCAAAATTTGTTCTTTTCCTCGCGATATTCTTTTTTCTCAGTTTGATGCCATACCCTAAAAGAAATAGTTTCTTTCTCTTCAAATGTTAGGAAATAACGAAAGATGAGTTTTCTAACAAAGTTCATTTTTTCTCCAATCTGATTATGNTTTTTTTCTCAGTTTGATGCCATACCCTAAAAGAAATAGTTTCTTACTCTTCAAATGTTAGGAAATAACGAAAGATGAGTTTTCTAACAAAGTTCATTTTTTCTCCAATCTGATTATGCAGGATACTGTCTCATAACAATCTCTCAGGCCCAATTCCTCCTACTCTGGCCAAACTCACTAGCCTTCAGATCATAGACCTGTCCCAAAATGGCCTCAATGGAAAGCTTCCAAAAGAACTTTCAGCACTTCCCCTTCTACTCTCCTTGAACATCTCCCACAATTTCTTCTCCGGCGAAATTCCATCTGCCTTACTCAACAAAATTCCTCCTTCCTCCCTTTCTGATAACCCAGATCTATGTGGCTCTGCAGTTAATCGCTCATGCACCACAGTTCTTCCAAAGCCCATTGTCCTGAACCCCAACTCCTCATCCCACTCCTCACCAAACTCTGAATTTTCCTCGGAGAATCTCCGTCATAAGAAGATCATCCTTAGCATCTCTGCTCTCATCGCCATCGCAGCTGCAGTTTTGATAGCTCTTGGTGTCATAACAGTCACCCTCCTGAACCTTCATGTTCGTGCTGCCACTTCGCACTCCGCCGCCACCCTTAACATCTCCGACGATTACTTAAGCCAGTCACCAGCCACCGATGCCAATTCTGGCAAGCTTGTCATGTTTGGTGGTGGTGATCATGACTTCAGCGCTGGGGCACATAACATTCTTAACAAAGACTGTGAGTTAGGCCATGGCGGCTTTGGGACAGTTTACAAGACTGTCCTCCGAGACGGTAGGCCTGTTGTCATCAAGAAGCTCACTGTCTCAAGCCTTGTGAAGTCCCAAGATGATTTCGAGAGGGAGATCAGAAAGATTGGTAAGATGAAGCACCCAAATATAGTAGCCATGGAAGGATATTATTGGACAAAGTCACTCCAGCTCCTCATCTATGAATTTGTTTCTGGCGGGAGCTTATTCAAACACCTGCATGAGAGCGCAGAATCGAACTGCCTCTCTTGGCAAGAGAGGTTTGATATAATTCTCGGTGTGGCGAGGAGCTTGGCTCATCTTCATTGTCATGGCATCATCCATTACAATCTGAAATCCAACAATGTCCTTATTGATGGATCTGGTGAGTCCAAACTTGCAGATTATGGCCTGGCAAAGTTACTTCCAAGGCTCGACCATTACATTCTGAGCAGCAAGATTCAGAGTGCACTTGGGTACATGGCGCCGGAGTTCGCCTGCCAGACGGTAAAGATCACCGAGAAGTGCGATGTATACGGGTTTGGTGTGCTTGCGCTTGAGGTCATAACAGGGAGAAAGCCGGTGGAGTATATGGAAGATGATGTGGTGGTTCTCTGTGATGTTGTTNGGCTTGTAGTATTCTGTTCATTTGTAATTCAAGCTTAAAAATTTGTTTCAACAATTAAAACATAAGCTACATACTTTTTATAATATTGCAACTCAAAAGAAGATAAAATTCATTAGCTCAAATCCGTTTAATAAACAAGCTTGAATTTAAAATCTAGCCGACAATTTTTGTGTGAAAAAATATGAATTAACTAAGAATAAACAAATTTCACCGTATTTTTTTTTTCGAATGAAAAATATTCATAAATGTTACACATAAAAATTACTATCATCTTGTACGTCGTGATTACATTATGCTTGAATTAAGTGTATATCTAAGTGGTCGTCAAATTGGTCAATGTCCCGACTGGTTTTTTTAAAATTACGTGGGAGGGGCTAAGAGAACAAATGTCAAAACAATGCTTTTAGAGGAGCAAAAAATCAAATTGCTCTATCATGTACTTAAAAATTTGAATTTGTGGGGGAAAATTGCCCATCCTAGATCTAACCAGGGTCCATCCATGTATATATATATATATATATATATATTAAAAGGAATGGTCAGAGGCTATTATACAAGCCCCGATCACCCCTCATGCGCCTAAAAATTCGAGTATCACACCCCACACTCAGAAGGATTCTAACCCCAGACCAGAGGGGACTTACAACTAACAAACACATGTCCGACCAACTGATCTGATGATTAGAGTACGAGACGCGTATGTGTACACACACACACACACACATCTAGACTTGTTTGACATATTTAATTCTCTATACAAATGTGTCTACACCGAGATTCCCAAAAAAATATTGTTCAATTTAATCCAAATTCTCAAAAAATGATAAGATTTGTATGTGATGTTGTTATACCACAATATTAAGGTANGATAATGGAGCTGATCAGATGCCCTCAGGATAGCCAAGGGGATGAGTTGTGCTAGCTTTATTGTTGCCTCTACTCTCTTGGCTTTCTCTGGTTTTTTCTTATTCTTTTAGATGTGGTGAGGGAGATTGGAGGAAGGGAGAAGGTGAAAGTCTGCAGTATATGTTTGTTTGATCAGATTGTGAGGAACTGGAGCCCGGACGGGTTTCAGTGAGATGGGAAAAAAATGTTCTTGTAGAAGTTTTGAACAGATGATGGTTGTGTTTTCTTGTATGAGAATTCAGGATGTCAAAANGAGAAGGTGAAAGTCTGCAGTATGTTTGTTTGATCAGATTGTGAGGAACTGGAGCCCGGACGGGTTTCAGTGAGATGGGAGAAAAATGTTCTTGTAGAAGTTTTGAACAGATGATGGTTGTGTTTTCTTGTATGAGAATTCAGGATGTCAAAACGTTACTTTGCTTAGGGCAGTGAACAAGCCGAGTGTTGCTCATTTAAAATTAATTATATTTGAAGTTGGCTCTCATTCAAAATTATTGGTGTTCGGCTTAATTTATATGTTATTGTTGGTGTTCCGCATGAATTGGCCCGTTCAAATTAATTAGAAAATTAGACCAATAAAAAATACAAAATCAGTGGTGATTTAATCTTATATATATATATAT
>JXCR01027681.1:0-18246 GCA_002079205.1 Phalaenopsis hybrid cultivar
AGGCTAGATTTGGGGTTCATGGGAGTAGGAGACTAAGACCTCACTAAAAACGAGGTCAACACAAGACAGTCAATTTTTGTGCTCAGATAGCCTTGAATGATTGATTTTTACGTTTTAATGTGAATAGTTCACATCACCTTTTATTATAGAAAATGATAGGTTGCATACTTGTAATACCCAAGGAGTATAGTTTTGATATTTGTTCCTTTTGATTAATGCAAAATGCACACCCTTCACGGTTGGAACCGTCATTGGAAAAGCAAAGGATGCTTCGATGCTTCTTCAACCTCGAAGCTTTCAGAGGACTAAAAAGACGAAGCCCCCAAACACGAACAAAAGATTTCTCAGCTTTGATACCATATAGAATTTCGGAACAAAATTTTATTTTTCATTCCTTGCATTACACCTTACTACATATATATAAAAATGTAGTCAGGATGCCCATCCACAAAATGGGAAACAAGCAACCTTTTAAATTAGGAATCCCATCAAAGTAGGAAAAGTAGAGAATCAAGAAATATCTAATAAACAGAAACACAATTAGTGTGATATAATCTGAGGGAAGGAAATAAATTCCTTTATAATCAAGCATGTGAATTGACACTATCAAACATTTCCCTCACCATCTCTCCATCACTCCATCCCAGTATAAAGTAGGAGAGATCAAAGAGAACAAAAGTAAGATTTTTGAAAAAGTGAGGGATTACTCGTTTTACCTAGGCTAGCCAGAAACTTGTTAGAAAGTACTCAATGTAACGTCTTCATTCATGGCAGAAAGTGTATGTCCAGTCAAAAATAGTAACCATGGTGTAAGATGATATAAGTTCATCTACTTGCAAGCAATTTATCCAATATTGAAAACACCTTGAACATGGATAGTGAAAATAATTATGTGCATGGTCACATGAAAGATCAACCATGATAAGAAAAAGTATTTATGTACTAAGCCCATAAAGATTGACAGTCTACAAAATTGAGGAGCCAGCTTATCGCCAAAAGAACAAAAAAATATCTTTTTATTTTGTTTATGAACACACAACAAAACAGGACTGTTTCACAAACTTTATATGTCAAGAAATTATCTTCATTACTCAAGGTGGAAAATAATACCTTGAAGAGGATTCTGAACTTTCATAATGGTTGTACCGTAAAAGGGGTAGAACTGCCTCAGGAAGATGCTTCTCTGACTGTTTTTTCTGTACTTCATAGTCAACTGAACAATCATGCCCATTTTGGACAGCATAATCCTGCGCATCTTCAGCTGTATGACTTTCAGGTTCTACAACCACTTGAGTTGTTTCATTGATGATTAAGGCTCCATTAGTCTCTTGGCGCACTTCAGGCATCATATTATCAATAGAATTCACTTCATCTGCTGTCTTCTGAGGGGATGCAATTTCAGAAGTCGGTGTAGAACATTCAATGTTACCATCCTCATCACTATCAGACAAAATTACTGCCTCCCTACAATTAGAATGGCCATGGTTTTCTTTCTCATCATAGCATTCAGGAGATTCCAGACACAGCATGTGAATTCCTTTCTTCAGCTGTTGTAACCTTTCTTCAGCGAATATGCTACGCAAGGAAAAAAGGCACAAGTCATCATTCTGAAGAAGGAGAAGAAATAAAATATAAAATGTTACCCAAATATACAAGATCATCATCGCCAACCTCATGGTATAATCTAGAATAATTTCTCTTTTGTAAAATAAGTATGATTAATAAACAGTATTGATGAATTAAATTTGACCATAAGAATTTCCGTTGAAGAAATTGCGTTGCATTTATGAAATTATCTGTTATAGAAAAAGTATAGTTTTTAAAACCTGTTATGGTTATTATAAATTTTTTCTTTTCCGAAAAAGTTAAAAGAACTTTCTTGCAGCAAATATGGTAGTGAAAAGCTTCTCATCAAAAAATTTCCAAATTGCAGCAAGAAAGTTACAACCAAATAAAGCTTGGTCAATGGTGTTTTAAATAAAGCTATGACAGAGTGTTTATAAACACAGCCAAAGTTGTTCATGATATAATCGATATTTCTCATGAGCTTGACAATATTTGCTAGGGTTTGTGCACAAGTTTCTTATGATGCAATGACATTTTGTGACATGCAACTTCTACTTGCATTTCCTCTAGTTTGGATGGATAAAAGGGAAAATCAAACCCTTTAATGCATATCGTCATTGACGTAAACTAGGAATACATTAGAAGACAATAAAATGCTAGTTGATATGTTGTGTGGTGGCGCACACATTATCACGCAAGTAATAAACGTTGATCAAATAGTATACAGATAATGAGTCTATGCTATTGATTTCACAATAACATGTTACCTCTCAAATAAGTTTAATTACAACTTTACTAATTGTAAGTGTAATCCAAAATGTTTCAAGTTTTCGAAGTTTTTAAATTATCTAAATCAAAATTTCAAAGTTAAAAACTAAAATTTAGGGAAAAAGATTTTCTAATCAGTTCGAAAGTCTCCTTTGAATTAGTTTAATAAAACATAAGTTCATCCAAGTGATTCATCTACTATAGTTATCAATCGGTGATAATACTTCTTATTCTTTTCCGAGATATAACAAGTGTTAGAATTCATCTTATAGTTATGCTTCCCTAATCTTGCAAGAATCTTAGGATTCTTTATTTCCTTTTGTGATTCCAATCTCCTAATGGAAATATTCCTATTCCACCAAAAGATTGTATTTTAACCTAATTGTTCTTCTAATCTTCTTCTGATAGTCCTAAATCACAATTGATTTAACATTTCAAGTGGCAAGCAAAAAGTAAACTAAGCATGGAAGGTTAAAATAACAACTTAAAATCATTCATGAGTTCCACGAATCGAGCATAAGTTTTTATAGATTTTAAAGAATACTAATCCAGAGCAAGAAATTTTAAATGTTATGTATGACTTGAAACCAAAACATGAACTGCATTAAAGAAATCAAATTCACTACTGTGGATTTTAGCATCATTTTTTGTGTTGAATTCATGTCTACTTCCATCTAAATTGATTAGGGCAGGACTTTGCATCAAGATGCGTCGGTGCAAACCCTTCGCGTCAAAATATTTTGACGGAATATAATTACTTAATAGCATTTAACGTTCAGACAATAAATTCGACCCTAACTAATTTGTGTTAGAAAAAGCTGACACAAAAGCCGATGCACAGACTCTAAAACTATATTCTTGCGCCAGCGAGCCTCAATCGTGCTTCCACTATTCAATTACTTTAGGGCTCCGACAATGATTCTTTTCCACCAAGTATTTGATGACTTTAGGAGGTCGCAGCTCTAGAGAGTATTCCTCCTCTCCGAACTTAGATAAAGTTCTTTTTCCTTTTAGGGGCTTCCCCTTTCTTATTTTTTCTAGAATTTATATTAGATGTGTATGTAAAACTTGAAGTTTAGGTAGATATGCAATATATATGAATTGAGTAGAATGTATGTAAGAAGTGGAAGTTTAGACCATAGATATATAATACATAAAAATTGAATGAAATGCATGATTAAAAAAAAAATGTAATTTTAGGTTTTAGATATGAAAAACATAAGATAAATGGAATTCATGTAAAAATTGGAGTTTAGGTCTTAGATTTGTAATACAAAAGAATATAGTGGAATGTATGTAAAAATTGAAATTTGGGTGTTTGATATATAATACATAAGAATTGTGTGGTTTGTATACAAAAATTGAAGAGTAGGCATTAGAAATGTAATACATAAGAATTCAACGGAATTTATGTAAAAATTGAATTTATTTGTTAGATATGTAAATACATATGAATTGAGTGGAATGTAAGTAAAAATTGAAGTTTAGGACTTAGATATGAAATACATAAGATTTGAGTGGAATGTACGTAAAAATTCAAGTATAGGTGTTTGATATGTAATACATAAGAATTAAGTGGAATGTATATAAAATTTGAAGTTGAAAAGTTACATATGTAATAAATAAGAATTGAGTGGAATGTATGTAAAAATTGAAGTTTAGGTCGATATACACAAATACGAGCATGCGGAAAGTTTTACTAATTTTCCAACTGAATCAAGCTCACCTGTCGAAGTGGCTGAATCGAGCCCACCTTCAGAAGGGGTTGAATCAAGCCCAATTATCATAGTGGCTGATTGAGCTAGGCTGCCAATTCAATCATTCTCATATTCCTCAAAAGGGTAGCCTAGCCCACCTATGTAAGGGTAGCTATCAGAGATAACCATCTAGACTGATACGAAGTCATCATGACCAATAAGAACATTCGTCAATCCCTTTTTAAGATGGCGCCGATAACTATGACTCAATCCTTTCACTCAGGAACCAGGGATGACCACTGTACTAACAATACTTAACATCAGTTGACAATACCTAACATTCACATCACAGTCTTTCTATCAAAATATCAGAGAAAAGCAACATGCAATACAAGATGTACAACTTTGACTATTTTATTGATTTTCTCCCTTATGTATAAAAGGGGAGGGAAAGGATACAGAAGGACCGCTTCTTTTCTCTGGATCTTCTCTTTTCTCTACCCACACTGGAGATCGCTTTCCATCTCTATTTCCTCTTGTTCTCTCTAAAATCCTATAACTCAGGGAACCTCTAGGGATCCGCCTCCCTCCAACTTGCTTGTGAATGAAATTTAATGCATTTTCTAAGGTTTCCTTAAAAGACTCCAATCTATCTCTCCCCCTATCATTATCTTTATGATACAAAGTTTTTTACTAGGTTGTATGTGCTAACGAACAATATGAGACCGTCTCATAACGATTCAACATGGTCTTAGATATGTAATACATAAGATTTGAGTGAAATGTATATAAAAACTGAAGTTTATGTGTTGATATGTCATACATAAGAATCGTGTGGTTTGTATGTGAAAATTGAAGTTGAGGTGTTAGATAAGTAATATGAAAGAATTGAGTAGAATGTATGTAAAAATTTATGTTGGGGTGTTATATATGTAATATATAAGAATTGTGTGGAATCTATATAAAAATTGAAGTTTAGTTGTTAGATATGTCATACATAAGAAATGTGTGATTTATATGTAAAAATTGAAATTTACAAGTTAGATATGTGATATATAAGAATTGAGTGGAATTTATTAAAAATTGAGGTTCGATATTATAAATGTAACACATATGAATTGAGTGGAATGTATTTAAAAATTGAAGTTTGGGTGTTAGAAACGTAATGCATAGGAATTGAGCGGACTGTATCTAAAAATTTAAGTTTAGATTTTGATGTTAAAAATGTAATACAAAAGAATTGAGTGAAATGTATGTAAAAAATTGAAATTTTAGAAGTTACATATGTAATACATAAAAATCGAGTGGCATGTATGTAAAATTTGAAGTTTAGGTATTAGATATGTAAAAAATAAAAATTGAGTGGAATGTATGTAAAAATTGAAACGTTCGTAATACATATAAATTCAATGGAATGGATGTAAAAATTGAAGTTTATTTTGATATGTAATACCTTAGAATTTAGTGGAATGTATGTAAAAATTGAAGCATAGGGCTTAGATATGTAATACATAAGAATTGAGTGGAATGTACGTAAAAATTGAAGTATAGATCTTAGATATGTAATACATAAGAATTGAGGGGAATATATGTAAAAATTGAAATTTAGGTGTTATATTTGTAATACATAAAAATTCAATGAAATGTATTTAAAAATTGAACTTTAGGTCTTAGATATGTAATACATAAGCATTGAGTGGAATGTGTAATAATCACTTTTGTGAAATTAGGTAAAATTTTTTTACGGCTCAAATTGTACCTCAAATTTTGCATCCCTCGGTTTTTAACTAAATCATTTTTTTATAATTTTACGCGTCAAATCGATCAATTCGATATAAAACGTCATATATAAATTTTCAAATAAAATAAAAAATATAAAATTTGAGGTATTAGGTTTAATAACCTAATTATTTCTTATTCTTCCACAACCTCACAGTTCACAACCTACATTCTCATGATATTTACCATTGTATGCGTCAAGGTGGGGGGAGGGGAGGGTGCTCGCCTGTCTTCGAATTACTCTCCCATCTGTCTCGGTCCCGTTCCACAAAGGTTCACTGTTGGCTACTGTAGCGCAGGTCGCGAACAGGCATAAACACGCGACCACAGGCAGTCGTAGGCGACAGTCTGAGGTTCCAAGGAGAAAACGAAAGATGTGAAACTCACTTTAGAGATATTCTAGACATCAATTTTCTTTCAAACACTTCCATTTTGAGATTCTTCATTTTTTATCATCATAGCGGACACTACGTTGTGTCAAAAGTGACAAATTTGATTTGTGAACCTCCATAAGGGCCTTTTGTTAGATATCGCAAAGATAGAAGAAGAATCAAGGTGATAAGAAAAAGACGGAAAAAGATTTGGTAGCTTCGGAGAAGGGTTTGATTATGTCACGAAGCACGTTTGAGGTACGTTTTAGCAAATCCATAATGTATTCGGTTAAACCATTTTATGAACCAAGATATCCTGAAAGCCTAAAGATATTTTAAGGTTATCACAACGCTCAGCTAATTAATGAATAATGAGAAACTAGTGCGGCAACTGAGGTGAGTAATTATAATTTTAAATTTCAGCAATCTTCTTTATTTCAAAATGAATGTTTAACTCCATGTATGTTCTAGTTTAATTAGATTCTTCATATTATTAGACCAAAAAAACATGTATGATAAGCAAGACAGAAAAAGATGTTTATTATACGAAAGATATGCATGAGATAAGAGATACAAATGATATGAAAGATCTGTAAGATATAATAGATATGCATGAGATGAGAGATATAAATAATATAAGAGATATGTATGATAATCAGTTGCACAGTAGAGTGTGCATGTTAGTAAATGAATGAAGATGTCTCAAAAGAATGTCTTATGAAAAATAACATAGCTTATATATGATGTTTAACACTGCCACACTAGTAGCCTTGTAGGACCTAGTAGTCTTTATGATGTTTCTTAATCTGTTTAACAATTTCTTTTCCTACCTATTTATATAGGGTTTGAATTTCTCTTACACTAGTTTCTACATCAGTATTATGCTCCATATTGAAAAGTATAAACACTGCCACCACTAGTGTCTCAAAAGGCTTCAACCTAAGGACTGATTACTGAATGTAAAATTTCACTGTAAAGTGACACCATAAATTAAGGTAAATTAATTCTAAGCGAAGAAGAATAATTTGTTTAACAAGAATTGCTTAAATCTTAAAGTTTAATATTATGTTTTACAAGTTATTAAGCTCAACAAAAAAATTACCACAACCTCCAGCTAGTTATCTAAGATTTAAGATTTTAGTGTCGCAACCAGGGTAGACAATTACATTTTTAAATTTCAGTAATCTTCTTTATTTCAAAATGTATATTTGACTTCATATATGTTTTAGTTTAGTTAGATATTTCATACCATTTTAAACAAGATAGATATGCATGAAAGATATGTATAAGATGCACAATATGTATGATATACATGATCTGCAAGATAAACATGATAAAATAGATACACATTATAAGCACGATAGAAAATAATATGAATGATATAAGTAAGACATATGCATGATAAGAGAGTTGTATGTTAAATAGTTGCGTAACAAAGTAAATATGCGTGTTAATAGACGCATAAAAAAATCTCAGAATAATGTATATAATAAAAATGAAATAACTTATATATGAATACTTGTATGTGCATGTTCAGAGAAGAATTTCACCCCATAATGGTACAGACATGATACGACAGTATACCACGAGCATAAAGTTTTTCTACCACCTCAAACAATTGCAATGGTTAAATTATTAACCGTTGTGCCAACGGGATAATATCGGTCAGAGGAGAGTAGACTAGAGCATACCTCTCCAGACAATTATAATGTTTACATTACTAACCACTGTGTCGACAGGAAAATATCTGTCAGGGTAGATAAGGGTCTTTCAGACCTAGATAATTGCAATGTGTAGATCACTAACAGATATGCCGACTGGGCAATATCGGCAATAGCATGTTAGGTTTGTTGAAGGTGATCATCACAGAGATAGAAATGTATGTAAAGAGTATAAAGTAAAACTAAAAGTTAAGATAAATGCATATAGACGATTAGTGTATGTTCATTAAAAAAAATATCATTGATAAATGATTTAACATATATAAAAGTTCTTATAATAATATGAAAGTTTAGCATATTAAAGGATTTCTTATTGAATATGAAATACCAGCATAATATAAGTGTTTTTATAATATTGTATGCATATTAAATTCTTTTGATTAGATTACTATGGTTTAGAAGTGTGATTACTTCTTGTTTTTATTTAGATAACTCATTATGTTGCTTTAATATCATATTTAGGTTTTAAACATTTGAAAAAGAAGAATAGAAGAAGAGTAAATATATACAAGAAGCGAGAACAATAACAAAAAAACACTAATTATTACTTAGTAATTTTAATTGTTATTTTTTAGTGGCTCTTTCACGTATTATTTTAATATTAAACTGCTTGTGATAGAAATAAATAACAAAGAATTAATTCTACCGTAGAACAGTCCATTCTCATCTTGGTTAACTCCAAGCCATAGGTCAGATCGTGACATCAAATCCTTCACTCCACAAGAATTTAAACCATGTATTCCCACTCACATAGGAAAGTTCAAACAAATTTGTAAATACTAAGGTATGACATTTTTCTAAGATGCTTCCTTCTCGATACTAGAAGATTTAAGTGATGACCAACAAAATAAAGGTTTGAAATAATTTTCTTGATATTTTAGTTCTAGAATAATCACTTGTAGGGAACCTATTTGATACCGGAGTTAACCCAAATCACATCAGGAAAAATAAATAATATTACTAAAAGCAAATAAGTGGTTACAACAAAACAAACTTGAAAAGAAAAATACAATAGCACGGCGCTAAGAAATCTGAAATAACAACAGACATGACACAAACATTGACACTGGGGTTGGATCGGGGGCGGTGGTGGTGGTCAGCAAAGGCTTGGAAGGTGGCAGAGTGGTGGACAAGGCGGCTAGCAAGCAGAAAACTTTATGACACTGGTTTCCAATGGTTCGGGTTGAAAGAAAGCCACAAAGATTGTTGTGGGAGGGTTGTCTAGGAAAACGATAGCAACAATCCAGCCGACCCGGAGCAACAACAACAATAGTGCGGGTGATTTGGAATGCCGACAGTAAGGTGAAATGGGAGGAGCGAGGGTCCTGGATGGCTACAGCAAGTTGGAAGGGTGAAGGCGTTTTTAGAGGCAGCAGCAAGGTCAAAGGAAGGATGGTTGCTGGGAGGTGGAGAACTACAGAGGAAGACAGCTACAAGGAACTGTTCGAGGGGCTGCAGCAATGGAGGATGGTCGAGAGAGTCGTGGAGAAGATACGAAAGAAAATTGTGTAGAAAAACACCATCTCAAGAGAGAAATGCAGCTGGAGCACCACCCAATCCCTCGGATACAATCCTCGAAGGGCGAAAGCAAACGACAACAGCTGTCTTGACAGAAATCTGAGCCAAAATCTGACTTTTAAACACTAATAGAACATATAGATAGGAAAGGACTAAAAAGAAATGAAGGTTAAGAAACAAGAAAACATAAAAAGGGAAAATGAGATTATTTCGACCCATCTCCCACGGTACTGTAGCCGAAACTTTTTTTGGAAAGCTCCCGTGTCACTATTATTCATATAGTAGTAGATATATAAATTTCAAATATAATTAAATGATTGCTTGTCAATTTACATACACCCAAACTCCAAGGATACAATGTCAAACCAGTGTTATCAACGTCCAAAGCACAATGCGATGCAAAAGGCTTTATTTTGCTTAAAAGTAGAAAGCACAGGATGAAGCGGCGCTTTTATTAACTAAAGTACTAATTGGTTATATAAATCTATTAATGTATAAATACTTTCATTAACAATTATAAAATATAAAGTATGAATTAAAGTCTATATAAAATAGAAATGAATGTGGTGCAAGACCACACTTAAAGGTAAAAAATAAGGATGAATCTACAAATTAAAATTTCAGACAATTTCTAAACGTTCATTGTAATAACTAAAAACATTAAAATTGCAAAAAAAATATAACTCAAAACATAATCTAAATATTAAAGCATAAATAAACTAATAAAGTCTCAAGTTTTATAAAACAAGCTAAATTAATTTATTGGCCCTTTATTCCCTCTCACTAAATTGTGAACCAGATTGACTGCTTTGCTTCAATGCTTCAAAGTACGCTTCAGTTAAGCGAAGAGAGAGACGCCCGCTTCACTTTGCTGTGCACTTGAAGCATGCCTTTAAAAATATTTGTGTCAAACCAAACTTTCCGGTGAAATTTCAGAATTATACAAAAGACCAACACGTGCCTTTATAATAATATTTCGGGAATACATCTCATAAAGGTGCATAGTCATGAAACTTCAATAATATGAACTATCTAAAATTACTGTCACATATGGCCGCCATATCAATTCTGCAATTAATGCAATTGCAGAAAATATCGAAGTAGCATAAACTTGTTAAGCATCACTTGCTTCTTCCCTATCCGACTCACTATCTATGCACCTTTTTTAGTAGTATGGAGACGAATGAAGAATTTGTGTCATTACAATTCGAAGTTCAGCATGCATTTGTATGAACTACTGAGACATGGCATAGAGAGAAGAAAATTTTCTGCAATTTACGGCTTCTTCTGGATCATTTTTTTCGTTTTTTTTTATACATGCTTGTCTATTGTTTTTTTAAATATTATAACTTTTTTATCTCTAAAAATAAATTAACATCTTTTTAAAAATACTTAAAACAATATTTAGACTTTTTGAATATTCTTAAGAACAGCTATACCTTGATGAAATAATAAAAAATGTTTTGTTTCAAAACAAAACGTATAGAAAAAAAAATAAATAAATAAAAAAGAAAAGCGATCCCAAACAGTCCTTTAATGTTCATAAAATGCATATTTTTTAGTTACATAAACAAACAATAATTACTATTTGCCATTTGCAAGAAAAAATTATTAGAAATTGCATTCACAAAGACTAACTACTGGCAACTTACCTCCTCAATATGCCAAAGTGTAGATCAAAAAATGGAAATCTTGACAAAATGCAATAGCATCTGCCTGTCGTGATGATGTGGCGGCTTAAAGATGAAAACGAGGGATTTTCTTCTGAAAGAATTGAAATCAATCCTGAAGGTTTCTGCACAATCTCTTCAACTAAAACACAACATCCATACAAACTTGAGTCATCAGCCACCTGAGAAATATAGAAAATATTAAACTGAGAAGTGCAAACAGGAGATGAAAAACTTACCTGCAGGTCTTTTTCAGGTTAAAAGTAACCATAAAAATTTTTTAGAGAAACATTTTGTCAGGTTTCTCCAACATAACAAGAAAAGTGCAAAAAGATAATAAATTTATTAAAGTTGATGAATTTAAATTACATGTATCTTTTGCCAACATGTAAGAAAGCTAACTTCCATTTAGCAGCTAATGCAAATTATCATCTGATAGATGGATAGTACAATGAGATACGTTGAATGTCAGAATAATGATTTCTGAAAAATAAACTATAAGTGACTACAAAAAAGAAAGACGGGAAAAGAAACTTTAAATTTACATTAATTAAATTTCCTAAATTACTAACAAAAAATATATAGTGCATATTTCATATTGATGAAAACCTTCTTTGAAGAAGCTACTCCTATTTGTTGAAATTAGCCAAATAGATCAAGTTTTAATTTTAGGACTTCCTTAAAGGGAAATATCACTAAAAAAGTCTTTGGTAGCTTCATGTACATTAGCATGCATAGGATAATATCAATAGATAGTTTCATAAGAATTATACTATGAACATGTTCTACGAATTTAACAACTTCAATATATAGGATTGCTCAGGTTAAACTTCAGGGATACCCTAAATTTCAAAAAAAAAAGTTTAGATTCAAATCCGCTTTCATATTTAATTTAAGTTTTGACTTGAAGTTTGACACTTATTAAATTTTGTATAGTTATGCGAACATGTACTCTAGAGTAGATTCACGTACATTACTGTAATTATTTTGATACATATTCAAATTTAGCAAAATTAAATGTAGAAGTATACTATAATTGTAGGTTTTTTCACAAACATTTCTCCTGTAAGAAATATTCATAAATTGTAATTTCTTTTGACCACACATGATGATAGTATTGTGGTGTATTTAATGAGCATTAAGCCGAGTTTAGAAGATTTTTCATAAAATACCATACAGAAGTGCAATAGTTTAAATAGAAAGACAACCACAGTATCTTACACATTTTAAAACATTAGGGCAACATCATTTATCATCTTTGGTAAAAAATAGTTCAAATTATGCTTAATTATTTATCTAAGAAATTGAATGAAATCAATATATATATATATATAACAAAAAATCTTAAGAAAAACACTTTTTAGTTAAGAGTTTGAGAAGATCACAAAAATAGACCCCATCGATTTATAGGGTATTACGTGAGTCTCAAACTATATAAAAGGTCTTATTTAATTCTTTAGCTCTTAAAACAAGAATCAAAATGGTCATCCTATAAAAGTAATGAAAATTAAAGTTAAAAGTCAACTTATCATGTCAAAATTGAGATTAATTTAAGAATTTCTTTCTTAAAATTTTTTACAAAATTTAATTTTCACTTACCTTGTTTAGGATGCAATCAACCAATACATTCCTAAACTTAAAAAAATTCATTTAAATTTAGACAGTTATTATTAATAAATTTCTTACTCAATATCCCAAACCTGAAAGGATTGATTTAGATTTTGTAACAATTTCAAGAGAAAAATTTCTAAATACCCTCATTTTTTTTTACAGCAACCGTTTTAATTTCTATACTTTTAGCCATAGGACTATTTTGGTTCCCATCTTAAAATTCCAAAAACTAAATCAAACATATAATTTAGGAATAAAATAGCCCCCCACGTCAGGAGACCACATTCTGGCCTTTTTATCTTAAATAATTCAAAGCTGCGAAAATATTAAAACACACTATAATCAATTAGATCAATAATGTGCTTGCTCTAATATAGAGACGGTCATCAATTTTATTTTGGTAGATTCAATTCTTCAACAATTAGAGACATCACCATTTGAAGTCCTATTTTAGTTCATATAGACAATCAAAGATATTTCAACTTTATGCCTCCCATCAAACAAAGGAATATTACTCATAACTACTCAATAATTATATTGAAACTAATATTATAACTAAAGAGGCTATTTCCAAATTACATTTTCTTTGTTAGTCTACTAATTGACCTTGAGATTAAGTCTTGCATGCACAAATCTAAATCCTGTGATGATTAAAATTGCAAATTATGTGCAAACGCGTTATTATTTGAGTATTGATTTGCTTTAGTTAAAATGTTGTACATTTAATTTTATTTTTGTTTTTAATAAGCCTATTATTTAAGAATGGTTAATTTTTAAAACTTCAGCCAACATAGTTTAATTCCTATTGTTTGTTTAACTCAGTCACAAGCTCCCAATTGCAATCCAGATTGTAGTTTCCTACTATTCATCAGATAGCTAATTTAGAAAACGCTTCTACTTTAGCATATGTTTGATCCTCTATTTCTTCATGCTCCAGATTCGATATTGTAAAAGAGATTAGGAGCCAAGATTGTAGGAGATGACTGTTGGTTTCGACAAGCTAAAATTCTAGCTACCCTGTTTCTTTATATTCACAATTTCCTCCTATAACAGACAATTGAAAATTGACCGTGGTTACATAAAATGAGATTTTTTAAGTTGAAAGCTAGCTATTTCGCTTAACATCAGACTAGAAGAGTATATTTGCACTTTTTTGACCAAATTCTTAAATTTTGTGAAACTACCAATTATGGGCCTATTTTTTATTATAGCAATATATCTCAAGGCTTGTAAAAAATAGCTTTGACATGATAAAAATTCATATTCCTCTCAAACTTGATTATGTTAATTAGATTTGACATCTTGAAGTGGTGCAAGTTTTGACCGTAACTTCAAAAGGAAGCTTCACCTTGTAGAAGTTTGAGGCTTGGAACTACTATTTGATGAGTTCTATCATTGTTCTTTTACATATACATACTTCATGATTTATTTTATGTATGTAAATCAATATTTGTCAAGTTGGATTCAACCAAGTTTTCCATTCTATAGAGTGAATCCTAATTGTGTGGTTTTATTTCAATCTATAACTTCATACTAAATTATAGATTTATTTTATGCTACATAATTTGTGGTTTATATTGCATGTGTAATTGAAGTTTCTTCAAATTGGATACAATATGAGTTTCCTTCATTTCATAAGAATTTGGTTTTATTTTAGACTATAACATCATGACCATTAAATTGTCATTTGGAATAAATTTTACATCAAAAAAGTCCAAGCTATAAGAAAGCCCTAAACAAACAGTTCGTGGAATATTAATTTTTATCTATGTATTAATTTTTTGTTATCTTACATAAGGTTTGCATGTGAAACCCCCAAGAAAGATTTTTAATCGTTACAATTTGTTTGATTACAAAGGAGTTGCTATTGCTGAAAAAAAATTAATAAGACATGTTTTGTCAGTATATTGCAAGCGAAGTATTTTGTCAATATATTGCAAGCAAAACAAGTAAGCATGAGTTAATATGAAACATAAACTAGAAGTGGTCAAACAAAAAATATAGGGACCAAATGCATAAAAATCTGAAGTATTATAAAAATGTGAATCTAGTGTGTTTGAATACATGCAAGATTTAAAAGTATTGTAACTAGACATTATTTGCATCTAAACTATTTAGTCGTCATTATGTATTTTATCTAAGGTAATTTGATAATGATTAGGTAGAAATTAAACTATATTTTATAAAAAATTACTATATAAGGTTTTATAACTATCTTTAAATATTAAAGTATATAAAACACCTTCTATTAGGACCATTAAACTGTGTTTGAATTCACTAATTTGAAAATTATAGTTTTTTGCCAAGTATTTCAAATTAGTTCATACCTACTAGTGATGACCTTGAAAAACTTTGAAAGAAGCAAAATAGTTTTACCATATTTTTTCTAAAAGAACATTAAATACATAACTCATCGAAGCCTAATTTCCAAGTTAGAAAAAGTAATCCATATCTGAAAGTCCAAGCCCGTCAACAAAGCAATGCATGTGAGAGCTCATTATTAAACATCTCATAGATTGTTGATTGTTAATTGTTAAATGTACACCTATGACTACACGACAACATCTCATAAAGCTTAAGTACAGCATTAACACGATACCATCTCATAAAGCTTAAGTGCAGCATTAATTAAACACTCGTAAGAAAGTTATGTATCACAAGATATTACGCTCTAAAGTGGTTCCACTAAACCAAAATGTACACCTATGACTACATGTTCATACCCGTAATGTGGTCATCTCTTCACCCTAAATGCTAAATTAGCATGACTCAACATTTGGGCAAGCAGCATATCATTGTGCAGGTGAAAATCAAATCCAAGACTTTGGCAACAACTTTCAAGGCCCATGCCAACTGGACAAATTGGTACTCATATAAGATGTCATTAAAGGAAATAATGCAAACCTAATCAATCTAATAAAGTAAAGGGGATTGTGTCGTGTTTGAACTAAATCCATGAATTTTTTTGAAGCCTAAAATTGAACACTTTTATGCTTTCCTAAAATGCAATGCCCCAAAGAAAAAACAGAAATAACTTGAAGCCCCTATGGTTGAAGCCAGCAAGACATACAATCCATTGACTTGCTGCACTCATTATAGCCAAAGAACCCTTATAATTTTATGAACATTCACATCTCCAAAAAACCCACACCTTTCATCATTCAAAGCAAATCACTCTTAATTCAAGCACATATCCCAACATATAGAAATTCCAAAATACAGTTTTATGTATCATCATAAAAAAAAACATCAAGATATATAATCCTATAGATAACATTATTTCTCAGACCTATAATCCTATACACCAAATTATTTCCCAGATATGCATTCGAATTATATAGTCTATAGCAAAAAAATAACAATCTATCATGACATACATGAATAAACATGCCTAGTCAAGCACCTATCTATTATTGAGCTTACTATATTTAGTCATAGAAAGAATTTCACTAGAATTATATCATTTGTGTTTGCATCTGTCAAACTGTCTTCTGAATGGTCAATTCCCTACCCACAGCTCCCTTTTCTTCAAAGACATAATATCACATAAATTTCTCTCGAGTATGAAAATAGAAATAAGAGTAATTCTTGTCAATAAATTTGCCTTCATAGGTAGATCCTTTTTCCATTAGTCCTCCCTCAATAGCGATCTTTTGTCCTAATTTTATTTTATTACAGTCCTCAAGCTTAAAAATTGTAAATTTACAAAAAAAAAATTTAGTTTTATTTTATTATAATCTCAAGCTTAAAAATTTTAATTTTTTTTTTAAAATTAGTTTTCTTAAAATTAATCATAATTTTGAGATTCTTAAAAATATGGCAACCCAATTTAACAATCAACAATCTATTAAACATCTAGTCATAATAGGACAAAATTTTTTAAATTGGGCAATTAATAATTTTTTCATGAAAAACAAAAAAAAGAAATAAAAATAATCATTGTGCTAATTTAACCAACAACAATGTGAAATATCACCGGTTAAACCGGTGACAAAATATTTTTAATATTTTAATAAAAACAAATCATTAAGTGTCAACTGTAAAGTTTTTTTTATTTTTTAATTACTCATAATATTTCATTAATTATTTGATTAAGTTGTTGAGTTAAACTAAATTTAATTAGTAGAGCTATTAATTAAATTATTGATTAGAAAATTAAAATTTAGTTAAACTAATGCATTATTAAGCAGTTCTTAGAATAAAATAAAATTCAATAAGTCAATAAACGATCAATTAATGATAAATTAAGTGACTTAGTTATTTAGATATTAGTTGATATTTAAGATATTCAAATATTTTATTTATTAGAATAAAAAAGTATAGAAAGATTATTAAGATTAATATATGATGAAATATAGTAAGCAAATCGGACTAATTCTTCTAATTTGCTAATTAACCGACAATGATGTCGTCAGCTGAACTTTTATTTCAGAAGTTTATTTTCATCTTAAAAAAAGTAATTTAAAGATATTTTTAAATAAGGCCCTATATAGGAGTAAAAATGTAGAGTAAAAAAACATTGCTTATCTAATCAAAACAAGGAAATTACACCATATCATAATAATATTATACAATGTTGCCTCTGTGGTATGGTACAAATTCCTTGTGTTTAGCAGTTTAGAGGATGCAAAGGTCTATGTTGGAGGTGATCATGCTCTAAGTTGTCCAATTAATTATTCTTTAACTAATTATTCTAATAAATTAAATACTTTAATAAATAATTGATCGATAAATAACTAATTATCATATTTATTTTCCCATTTAAACTTGATTAACTTATTAAAATTGCTTCTAATTATACTAACTAATTAACTCTAACTCAAATTCGATTTTATAAAGCAATAATTTTATTAATAGCATCACTTAAAATTGAAAACGTATAAAAAATATAGTAAAAATATTTTAAATATGCTTCGCAAAAAAATATAAATAAATAAAATGCATTTAAAAAATAATCAACTTTAAAAATAAAAATTTACTTCTTAGTAAAGTATTAAAAATCTTTAGTTGCAAGCATAATCGGCCACATTTGACGTTGTCGCCAAATAAACCGGCAACAATGACTTCTTAAATTTGTTTTTTTTTTTTTTTGCATTTAGTTTTTCATTACAAAAATTATTAACTGCCCCTTTTTTGAAATTTCGTCATTACAATACTGAGAAATTGCAATCAAAACTATGGTGTTGAACCTCTAATAAATTCTGACATCACATTCCCACTATATTGATCCATTATAGCATCACTCAGCCACATCCACGTAGCATTGGAGTGACAGAAGTTTTAGGATTCATATTATTGATGAATGTCTTGAAATATCAACGTCAAAGAAGTAGAAAGCAGGATGCCAATGATACAAGAATCAGGATATTGTCGGTCAACTTTTCGATATAGATAGAATTTGAAAATATGAAATATGAAAATAATTTTTGAAATTTAATTTAATATAATAGATATATAGTTTGGATTTCGATAGTGTGTTTTAGTTTTTGAAAAATGAGACCAAATGGATCTCATTAGTCTGATAGTTTGCATAATCGTGTCTGAT
>JXCR01027699.1:19977-39227 GCA_002079205.1 Phalaenopsis hybrid cultivar
TACCTCAACGTTTCCTTCAACAACTTCTCTGGCGTTATTCCTGGTGATGGAGTGTTCAAATCGCTTGGTGGAAGCTCTTTCTTCGGCAACCCGTGGCTCTGTGGTTATAATATTGATGGAATAACAGAATGCAGAACAGAGCCAGATCATCGGCTGGGAAGGCTAATTCGGATATCGCTATCTGTTTCGGGGGCTGTAATTGTGCTTGTGCTCATGTTCTTCATTGCATGTCAAATGATGATGAGGAGGGGATCAAGTAGCCCAAAGGTTCGGCTGCCCAGTTTTTCCCGTTCGGTGTTTGAAGATATGGACAGCATGGAAGACTTCGTTTCTAATTATCAGTAAGCAACTTACCATTAACCCTTTTTTCCTAAGCCAATGCAGAGAAAATAAATTTTTTTTAATTTTAATGAGATTATATTTTTATATTAATTTTTTTTTAATTTTATATAGTATTCGAGTGTAATATTTTGCTTAGAAAATAATGAAATTTTAATACAGAATATTATTCTGACATCATAATAAACTTAATTTTATTGCATGAAATAGTATGATGACAACTTCTATATATGTAATTTTTTTTTGCATATTTTTATTTTAGTTTTAAAAATTTCCTTCAAAATTTATCTAATATTTTAATTGAAAATTTATAATTTTATGTATTTATATAGTATAAATTTAAAATTTGATCTTTATTAATATGATATTTTAATGAAATAATTACATCAAGATTTAAAAATAAATAAATCTATTTTATTTTTAAAAATTAATATTAGTGATATTTTTTTATATGAAATTAATGATTTAAGTTCACATATAGAGATATGAAATACACTTGATAAAACTATCTAAGAAATAAATTAAAATTACTTTTTAAATTTGATTATATCATCTAATAAATTAATTATGTTGAAAAAATATTACATGATAAATAAAATTGATAATATTTGTATAGAATAAATATTATTTACTTTTTATAATTTTTATGTATTTTTAAATTTTTTTATTCTTTGAAAATTAGGAACGCTGCATAAATATTGCCAATTTTTATATAAAATAAATGAATATATATTTTTATTGGCATACACAGCAGCGACTACCCGCGTCTATCCTACCAGCAGCTAGTGGAAGCCACCAACGGGTTCGCGGACACAAACCTGATCGGCTCCGGCCGCTTCGGCCGCGTCTACAAAGGCAATCTCCGAACCAGCACCAAAATCGCCGTCAAGGTGCTCGATCAAATGCTCGACTGCAGCGCCACCCAACTCACCGACAGCTTCAAGCGCGAGTGCGAGGTTCTCAAACGAACCAAGCACCGAAATCTCATCAAAATCGTCACCGCATGCAGTTGTCCCGACTTCAAAGCTCTCGTCCTTCCATTGATGCCCAACGGAAGCCTCGAGCGCTGGCTCTATCAGACGAAGCGGGTGGACCTCAGCCTGGAGTTGGTTGTCAGACTGCTGAGCGATGTGGCTGAAGGAATGGCTTATCTGCACCATTACTCCCCGGTGAGAGTGGTGCACTGTGATTTGAAGCCCAGCAATGTGCTTCTGGATGGAGACATGACGGCGTTGGTGGCGGATTTCGGGATTGCGAGGCTGGTTAAAGGGGTGGGTGACGGTGGAGCCAGTGGCGAGCTTCAGAGCTTGGCGTCTTGTATTTCCACCTCCGGGCTTCTGCATGGTTCGGTTGGGTACATTGCGCCTGGTACGTCTCTTAGATTGACTCTGCTTTTTCTTTTAATAAATTTTTATCAATATAACCTTCTTATCTGCAATTCAAGTATCACAAATATTTTTGATCTTCCATGCAGAATATGGATTGGGAGGCCATCCATCCACACAGGGAGATGTTTACAGCTTCGGTGTCTTACTCCTCGAAATGATCACCGGAACACGTCCGACAGACATTGTCGTCCACGAAGGTCACAACCTCCATGAATGGGTTAAGAACCATTATCCGAACAATATTGAATCCATAATCCCCACAGGCCTGACCCTAAACTTACCCTCACTAGCCCAACATGACCCCTTCTATCACAATAAGCTGAAGAGAACTGTGATCTCAGAATTGGTCGAGTTGGGGCTCGTCTGCACCCAGTATTCCCCCTCGATGCGTCCCACCATGATCGATGTGGCCCATGAGATGGCTATTTTAAAGCAGGATATATCGAGGCTTGCGGTTGTTGACTCTTCGCCAACATTGCCAGATTCTTCTTCTGATTGTTAATTAATGATGTATAGTTTTGTTATAATAATGTTTGTATAAAGCACGCGCTTGTATAGTTGAAAGCTAGCTAGCCTGCATTTGGTGGATGGTTTTTTTAATTCACCATTTGATTGTTGGGGTTTATAGTGTTTAAATTCTTTTTAGTTTTTAATTAGTTAATGGAGAGATCACTTTGGTTGATTCTGGGATTGTTAAAGGATTATCTAGTTTGTTTATGTGATTATTTAATTAAGCCTGCGGATTAGTTTGATAATCACTCAATTAGGATATTAAAAAGTATTTGATTGGTAAATGGTAATGGCCTTAAGAAAACATATATGGGTTTGTTTAAGAACTTATTTTGGTTTTTCCTTGCTTTGTTTCTGTATGTATCAAATTATTAATTTCATAAGGATAAAAAATACGAGATTATGGTAGGCTTAATCTTATCATCATGAGTTGTATTTAGGATCATCACAATTGTGTTTAGGTGGATTAGAGATTAAGATTGCATGAGATTATTCATTGCCCCACTCAAATCATTATTTTTAGATAAGATATTAAAGGTGATCTATGTTGAGCCAAGTATATTAGTAGATGAATTCTCAAATTAAATGTTTAAGTAGATTTATGAAGATTAATCTATGATTTCATTGTAAATCCATCCCAAATGTATATAAAGTGGTCATTAATCAATCACTTTCTATCATAAATTTAAACAACCATGACAAGCAGGGGTGATTTGAACTCTAGCTCAACCCGAACCTGAATTGAAAGATTGGGTTTTAGTTAAGATCCTAAGCTAATTAATTTTTTTGGTCGGATTCGGGTTAACCCACCAATTTAAAATTGAATTGAAACTGACTCTCTAACCAGACATTAAGATTAAATCGACTCGATATAGACTCAAATTGATGAAATTGTAGCTCGAATAATTTTTTTTTTGTCTTTTGTTAATTAAAGGGTTTTGCGGGTCAAATTCAGGTCGGCAAATTAAAGACGCTTGGGTTCAAATCAAGCTGTTTCGGGTCGGGTCTATTTCAGGTCATTCCCGAATTGACAAGCCTAATCACAGAAAAACGAAAATGTATCATCCCCTAAATTATCTCATAGATGGTAGATGATTCCATACATTCTTTTTAATGTTTCTTGAAAAGGAAATCATTCTATCTTGAAATCATTCTATCATGGTTATAATCTATGTTTCTTGAAAAGGATAGTGTTATAATTGATAGATGATTCATCAACAAAATTTGCATTTGACATGAATCTCGATGCAATCACCATGGATCTTGGAGCATTTATTGTGGTAAAAACATCCAAACTCCAATTAAAAATCATCTAATGGTTTGATTTCAACAAAATTACAGTTAAAATAAGAGGTCCGACGAAACAAATACAATGACACTGAAAGTTGGTCCAATACAAGTCAAATTAAGCTCAGATCGAGCCATTAAGCTATATTTGAAAGATTTTAGTGCACAATTGGAAGGTCAAATAGATTCCAAATTAGACAAGTTTATGGTCAAATTGAGCGTCTTTACAAGACGAGTCAAACGAGTCCAACATCACTTAATTCAGACATTGTTAAAACACTCAAATATCTATAAGATATTGTTCGATTGAGAGAATCTTTCCAAGTTCTTCAATAATGTAGCTCGAATTCCCCTTTATTTGCAGGGACACCTCTCTCATACTCTATAAATAAAACATTACCTCTTTCATGAAGGGGTACTGTTGACCTCACTTTTGGTGAGGTCTACTTTTTANGGGAATCTTTCTAAGTTGTTCAATAATATAGCTTGAATTCCTCTTTATTTGCGGGCACGCCTCTCTCATACTCTATAAATAAAACATTATCTCTTTCATAAAGGAGTATTGTTGACCTCACTTTTGGTGAGGTCTACTTTTTATCCTAGAGTTTAGGATCTAGCTATAAGGCTTTTCTACTATCTTAGAAGAGTAGTGATGGAACCCATCTTGAATTAAAATTCTAGCCATTTCTAAACTCTTCTTCTGAATTCCCACATGGGTGGTCCCAAGCTCTTGAATTCTTATTTGAAATGGCTAGGAAAAACACCTGAAGACTCAAGAATGAGTTCCCATAGGGAAAGGTAGGATGGTTAATATGCAAGTGAGGCTGATAAAATCATTATCTTACTTGACAATATATGAGCGCAAAAAGGAAAATGAAGCACTCAAGGGGTAAATCGCCAAAAAATAAAAATGACTAGATAATATCACCAACGACTACATCAATTTGACTCATATAAATAATTATAGATGTACATGTAAGGGAAAGCAGAAAGGAAAAAAAGGACATACATTAATCCTACTCAAAAGCCAGAAGATATATGAACATGCTAAAAAAAAGGAAAAAAAAAATAGAAGGTCGCCTGATGTCACTGCTCTCCTCCCCCTCCTTGTCATTGGAGAAACCCTTCTTCAACCCGCTCTTAATATCACCACCATCGAACTATGAATGAGGGTCTTCTAAAGCCACGCTAGTGGAAAGTCCATTTATTGCTACCTCAGTCCGACAACGCACTGTTGGGGCTCCATTTTGGAAGCCCAAGATGAATCCTTCCTTGAAGAATCATTTTCATTGCTCTTTCACCTCATCGTTAAGCATCTGTCCGTGAGCTTCCTGAAAATGATCTCAAAGAATGAAATTGAACTCAATCTAGCTTCTGAAGTCCTCCACAACTCTTAGCTCAACTCCAAGAATGTCGATTTATTTCTCAGTCCTTCTTTTCAATAGTTGGCATCTTTGATCTCAGAGTCTTTGGGCTCTTATTGCTTTGACTGAGCTAAGGTTGGCTCATGCCTTCACCAACTTATCTCAAGTGCTCTCTAGATCCTGACGTTGCAATGAGAAAGAAGTCACTATCGAGGATAGCTTCGTCACATGCTCCGTCAGTTAAGATTCTAAGGTCACAACTTTCTTAGCCCTGAAATTGTATCGACTCTTGTACTCGCCTTAGAGGAACTTGATCTTGATGAATTCCAATATCTCAATGAAAGACTAAGCCCCAACTAGAGTCCTATCATTTTATCCATATGGAAAATTAGTTTGATGTCAAAGTGATGAAAGAAATATGTAGCAACAAAAGATAAAAAAAACTGACATGTCTTTCGCCACATAGAACACAACGCATGAATGAGCCAATATATTCTCCAGGATGTGAATTTTGAAAGAATGGTGCTCTATTTTTGAGGAAGTATTTCACAATCATTGTGCACGGTAGGAGCTACTTCAAAGGTGCTACAAGAGCCATCTCTGGGCATCTCTTCTCAGATTTCTTCGACATCATTGCAGGAGATCGCTCAGAATGAAATGAGAGTCTGGCCTTGAATAGAAATTCATTGCTCATTAATTCATGGACATATTATACCTCGAGATATACCTTGTTGAAATCCCAAAATTTGAACATTCGTAGTATTTTTTTGGTGATGTGAGGATAAATATGTACCTATTACGGGTTCCACCTTTTTTCGTAAAATCTCCAATCATTTTGTGCAAGGGAAAATCTTAAAAACTAGTGTCTTATTAGATCATTTGTGCAAAAATTCAATCGTTTGCTTTTGAAAGATACACAACCATGTGAGACACAAGTAATCATCCCAATCAAATTAAAATCTCAAGCATTAACTTAACCTTGTGTTTTCTCTAAAAGGTGATAAGTTCGATGGTGTGTCACTGCATAATAAAAAAGTTGTGAGATACTAACTCTGACAACTTATAGAATATCAATCAGCTCAGTTGTTGATGAAAGTTGTGAGCCGACCAACAACGTTACATCGTAAATGAGAATGTATCTAGTGGAAGTAGAGTAGGCTCGATTAGCCGGAACGAAAATATTCACCACTATATCATTCAAGAAGTAAAATTTCTTACGAAATAATATCAAATTAGCTTACAATAGAGCCAACTTCACCTCCTCGAGATTTTGAACCTTCTTTAGTTTTCAAGGAGGCGGGGTTCCCCTAATGTCGACATCTCGTAAAGTAGAAAATCCCCTTTTGAAACTGTAACAAGTGCACAAAAAACTCCTTTTCAATGCCCAAATTTTTTTCTTCTCATTTTGGCATCGAAAATCCTCTCCAGAATGCACGACTAAGAGACTAGAAAATCCACTCCATAATACATAGATGGGAGATTGGAGATCTCCTCCAAAATGTATGGCTAGGAGATTCCAATTTTTATCCTCTTTCTGACCTATTTATAGAATTAAAATAGCCAAAAAAAAAACATTAAAATTGTCCAATTTTTGTATGTCCCTTGGATCCCCAAGTGAAAAATCTGATTTCATGCAACAGATTGTTCAAACGTAGGATCCAGCTGTTTTCATACTTGCAGCATGACACACCACCCAACACACATCGAATCGCTAACCTGACTACTCTACTGCCATCCAGTTCAATGCCCGTATCACTACAACATGTTGGATCATCCCATATTCAGCAGATCGCTGATTTGATAGCCCGTTATGCCAACCCGCCGTGAACCATGGTTATGTTCAGTCTGTTAACTCGGGCTCACTTTTGTGGGCCAGCTTGCTAGAACTCATTCGCCTGCTCCATCGGGCATTGCGACCGGATTTGTGATTATGCATGACCAATTTGATATTGCTCTAGTCCCTTGGGCCAGCAAACCAGGCACGACCAACTAGAACTAAGCGACAACTTGAATCCATTAGCTCGCAACATACCCAACCTACTGGCCAAAATAGAAGTATATATATGTGTGTAGGTCAGGAGACTCAAACTCACGATCTTAGAAAAGGTAAACCCCCCACATTCCAATCTGGCTACACACTTCATTTAAACACACACACACACACATACATTAGTAATTAAAAAGGAAGAAAGAAGAAAAAGAAAAATATTGAATTTATGATATTTTAGAAAGATGAAGTTAGTATCACTAAAAAATAGGTGGGCAACTGATACATCATTATTAAACTTATCATTTAACACAAATCATTTTGTGATCAACACATATCTCAAAGCATTTTTTAGTAAAAAAATGTTCAAACCCCTAAAAATTATTCAAAACTCTGATTTCAACAAAATTAGTGTCAAATTGATCGGCTTGAGAAGATGAACATGATGACACCAATGTTGGTCCACTTCTAGTCAAATAAAGCCTTGATATAGTCATTCAACCGTTTTTTGAAGCTTTTAGCACCCTATTGAAAAGTCAAATGAATTTCAAATCTAACAAGTTTATAGTCAAATGAATATTCATCATTAAAGCACTTAAATGTCTATGAAACTTTTTTCTATTAAGGGAATATATTCTAGTCATTCAATGGTGTGATATGGATTTCTTTCTTATTTGCAGGGACTCAATAAATAGAGTACTACCTCCTTCATGAATGGAGATCTAGAACTTAAACCAGAGGAAAACTAGAGCATTGAGAAGAATGAGCTGGGGGTCAAGTGTTCAACACTGAAGATCCAGTAAATGACAACAACTCCTATAGCCGCCGACTAACCATAACTTGTCGGCTGTCGTCGACCACTCTTTGGTGCACCCTGCTCATTGTAATGAATCCCCTTGTTGAATAACAACGTGCACTGCAAAATCTAGCCATACGTTGCAGAGTAACGAAATGCCCAACCGAGCAATACATCATCCTGAACACCATGCAATGGCACAGGTTGAAGATGGTGTATAGAAGTTCCTGTAACTAATCCCAACTGCATTCACTCCTGATTGTTGTGTAACAAACATTGTATCTCTAGGAATTGTGTAGCATTTTCCCATACGCGACATAAGAACATATACCTGTACTCACCAACTCACGATAGATTGTTTTTATTGGGCTATACGCCTCGTGATATTTTCCCTATCTGAATTTATCACGTAAAACTTCTGGTATCTCTACATGTCACTTTAATTATTTGAATAGGCGATGAATTTTTGTGCAATGCTAAGAAGCTAAATATTCACATTATCTTCACGAATCTTCTAACGCGCATCAACAGATTTTCTCCTAGATGTCAGACATTAAACTTGAAGGTGATAGTGGGAGTAAAGCTTGCTAGTGATATCCGACATTGATGGTGGGTACCAAGAAAATAAAATCTTAAGTTTCTACTATTGGCGAGTGATTTCCATAATAAAATCCAAACAACTCATGCCAGTCAGCATTGATTATATGATATTTTTCAAAAATGAAAAAAAAAATAATAATGTTGCCATATGCCTAAAGTTTCTTTACATTCATATTTTTATGTCGAGCTATATATTTATTGAAAACCAAAAAATAAAATAATCTTTTGCTACTTCTATAGTTTTTACTTTAAATATTTGTATTTGGTTCTTAACCAAATTGATATTCTTATTAATTTATTTACTTTTGACGCCTAAATGAGGGTAAAGCTTTGCTTGTGATATCTTACATTGTTGCTGTTGTTGTTTATTACGTAATCATTAAATTATGCCAAAATTCATAAAGCTTATTTTTGCCGTTGAGCTGGGACGATGAGAAGTAGAATTTATTGCGTCCGGAGTCTGCATGAAAGCTACATCGGAATAATTGATGTGATACATCTGGGGTTATTTTTTTCATCTCTGCTCCGTCCGGTATATCACATCTGTTGTCCGGACATAACTTTGTGATCGTGAAAGTATTGAGTCTACCCACCGCACAAAGAGATGCGTGCGGTGGGCCAATAAAAACTCTTCCTTTACTAAAAGTATATGTCAGTGGACCGACTTTTAAATTTCACCGTCCGCACACAATAACATCTCTTTGTGATCAGGCTCTAGACACAATATTTTTTCGATGAAAAGATGATCATTTTAGTATTTTCTGCTGAAAAACTACGTCTGATTTTATNCAATCCAAGAATCAACCAAAGTGATCTCTCCATCAACTAATTAAAAACTAAAAAGAATTTAAACACTATAAACCCCAACAATCAAATGGTGAATTAAAAAAACCATCCACCAAATGCAGACTAGCTAGCTTTCAACTATACAAGCGCGTGCTTTATACTATACATGATTAATTAACAATCAGAAGAAGAATCTGGCAATGTTGGGGAAGAGTCAACAACCACAAGCCTCGATATATCCTGCTTTAAAATAGCCATCTCATGGGCCACATCGATCATGGTGGGACGCATCGAGGGGGAATACTGGGTGCAGACGAGCCCCAGCTCGACCAATTCTGAGATCACAGTTCTCTTCAGCTTATTGTGATAGAAGGGGTCGTGTTGGGCTAGTGAGGGTAAGTTTAGGGTCAGGTCTGTGGGGATTATGGATTCAATATTGTTCGGATAATGATTCTTAACCCATTCATGGAGGTTGTGACCTTCATGGACGACAATGTCTGTCGGACGTGTTCCGGTGATCATTTCCAGGAGCAAGACTCCGAAGCTGTAAACATCTCCCTGTGTGGATGGATGGCCTCCCAATCCATATTCTGCGTTGAACATTAAAGATATTTGTGAGAATTTGTTTTAAAAAAAAATTTTGGATCAATCCAAGAGGCTTACCAGGCGCAATATACCCAACCGAACCATGCAGAAGCCCGGAGGTGGAAATACAAGACGCCAAGCTCTGAAGCTCGCCACTGGCTCCACCGTCACCCACCCCTTTAACCAGCCTCGCAATCCCGAAATCCGCCACCAACGCCGTCATGTCTCCATCCAGAAGCACATTGCTGGGCTTCAAATCACAGTGCACCACTCTCACCGGGGAGTAATGGTGCAGATAAGCCATTCCTTCAGCCACATCGCTCAGCAGTCTGACAACCAACTCCAGGCTGAGGTCCACCCGCTTCGTCTGATAGAGCCAGCGCTCGAGGCTTCCGTTGGGCATCAATGGAAGGACGAGAGCTTTGAAGTCGGGACGACTGCATGCGGTGACGATTTTGATGAGATTTCGGTGCTTGGTTCGTTTGAGAACCTCGCACTCGCGCTTGAAGCTGTCGGTGAGTTGGGTGGCGCTGCAGTCGAGCATTTGATCGAGCACCTTGACGGCGATTTTGGTGCTGGTTCGGAGATTGCCTTTGTAGACGCGGCCGAAGCGGCCGGAGCCGATCAGGTTTGTGTCCGCGAACCCGTTGGTGGCTTCCACTAGCTGCTGGTAGGATAGACGCGGGTAGTCGCTGCTGTGTATGCCAATAAAAATATATATTCATTTATTTTATATAAAAATTGGCAATATTTATGCAGCGTTCCTAATTTTCAAAGAATAAAAAAATTTAAAAATACATAAAAATTATAAAAAGTAAATAATATTTATTCTATACAAATATTATCAATTTTATTTATCATGTAATATTTTTTCAACATAATTAATTTATTAGATGATATAATCAAATTTAAAAAGTAATTTTAATTTATTTCTTAGATANATACATAAAAATTATAAAAAGTAAATAATATTTATTTTATATAAATACTATCAATTTTATTTATCATGTATTGTTTTTCAACATAATTAATTTATTAGATGATATAATCAAATTTAAAAAGTAATTTTAATTTATTTCTTAGATAGTTTTATTAAGTGTATTTCATATCTCTATATGTGAACTTAAATCATTAATTTCATATAAAAAATATCACTAATATTGATTTATTTTTTTTTAAATATTGATGTAATTATTTCCTTAAAATATCATATTAATAAAGATCAAATTTTAAATTTATACTATATAAATACATAAAATTATAAATTTTCAATTAAAATATTAGATAAATTTTGAGGGAAATTTTTAAAACTAAAATAAAAATATGCAAAAAAACTACATATATAGAAGTTGTCATCATACTATTTCATGCAATAAAATTAATTTTATTATGATGTCAGAATAATATTCTGTATTAAAATTTAATTATTTTCCAAGCAAAATATTACACTCGAATACTATATAAAATAAAATAAAAATTAATATCAAAATATAATCTCATTAAAATTAAAAAAAATATTTTCTCTGCATTGGCTTATGAAAAAAGGGTTAATGGTAAGTTGCTTACTGATAATTAGAAACGAAGTCTTCCATACTGTCCATATCTTCAAACACCGAACGGGAAAAACTAGGCAGCCGAACCTTTGGGCTACTTGATCTCCTTCTCATCATCATTTGACATGCAATGAAGAACATAAGCACAAGCACAATTACAGCCCCCGAAACAGATAGCGATATCCGAATTAGCTTTCCCAGCCGATGATCTGGCTCTGTTCTGCATTCTGTTATTCCATCAATATTATAACCACAGAGCCACGGGTTGCCGAAGAAAGAGCTTCCACCAAGCGATTTGAACACTCCATCACCAGGAATAACGCCAGAGAAGTTGTTGAAGGAAACGTTGAGGTAGCGAAGAGTTGAAGAAGCTTCCAATGACTCTGGCATGGCGCCCGCGAGCTTATTTGATGACAAGTCCAGCACTTTCAGGTAAGGCAAAGCTCCTATTGAGCTCGGAAGATGNAGAAACCTCCAATTTGTAATCATGGGCTCATGAGTGCCCGGGCCTCTCCTTCCTGCAAGCCAAAGCGGCGGCAGCCATGGAAGGAGGATGGCGACCTTCTTACCAGCTCTTCAAAGACGATTTCTTTCGATTCCTTCAGCGAAATCTGACGCTTTGGGCTGTCTGTCCGGCATCAATCACCAGAATACGGGATCCTTCCTCCCGCCTCCATTAAATCTCCGTACTTGCTCTACGGACTACAGCAGAACTCTCTCACGCAAGATTCTTTCGTTGTTTGATTCTTGTACCAACTTGTTCTCTCTCCGTAAATCGCACACCTTGCTCATCATCAATGGGCTGTCCACAAACCTCTCTTTACAGACAAAGCTGCTCGTTTCTTATGCTGCTTTGGGAAACACAAAGTGCGCACGCATGTTGTTCGACAGAATTACTGACCCGGATCTTTACTCATGTAAAGCAATGATGAAGTCCTATCTCATGAATGAATGCTATTTGGACGCGATCAAGCTTNGTTACAGACAAAGCTGCTCGTTTCCTATGCTGCTTTGGGAAACACAAAGTGCGCACGCATGTTGTTCGACAGAATTACTGAACCGGATCTTTACTCATGTAAAGCAATGATGAAGTCCTATCTCATGAATGACTGCTATTTGGACGCGATCAAGCTTTACGGCTGTTATAGAGAGTTCCTTCTAGTGCAGGACAATGTCTTGTTCTCGCTGGTCTTGAATGCCTGCGTTAAATTGTTTGATCTTAACGAGGGAAAGAAGATTCATTGCCATATAGCTAAGGTTGGGAACCCAGATGATTTTCTTCTAAACACACTCATTGACATGTATGCAAAATGTGGAGATTTGAATTCAGCATCTACCTTGTTTGATACAATTTCAGCGAAAAATGTGGTAACTTGGACCACAATCATGTCTGGTTTGGTTCAACATGATCGTGCCGAAGATGGATTGATTTTGTTTAACAGCATGAGATTAGCAGGTGTGGAGCCTAGTGAGTACACTATGGGCACTATACTATCAGCATGTTCATCATTAGAAGCTTTAGTTCAAGGAAGATGGATTCAAGGCTATGTCTTGAAGAAAGGGATGGCTATGAATATCTTCATTGGATCTGCATTATTGGATTTGTATGTCAAGTGTGGGGAAGTTACTGATGCTTATTCCATCTTCAACGACCTGGATTATATTGACCTCATCANGACAATGCTCATTTAACAATATGAATCTGTGCCTTTAACGTTAGAGCTTTTATTTTTTATACTTTCATTTTCTTTATTTTATAAAATATTTAATGTTTTGATAGCCATAATTATTAGAATTATTCAATATCTTATAGATATTGAATGTATATTGTTTATTGTGAGAATTTATAATCATTATTAATATAATATACTCTCATTATTAAGGATATTTGAATTCATTGTATTTTTTTATTATTTTTTTCTATTTTTTATATATCGGCATTATTATATTAACTATTATTCAATTCAAAAAATGTAATTACATTTCCAATTTTCTAACATGGTATCAGAGCAAGCATTAGAGAAAGTTCAAAATCATACTTAAAGTTATCTTCTTCCTTTGTTCCTTTGGTGAAAAAGTTAGTATAAAAAAAATATAATAATAGTAACTCAAAATCAATTGAAGTGTTGGTAAAATAAAATTTTTTAATGCATCAAGCATATAAAAAATATCAAATTAGGTCTCTATTAATTGATTCAACATATCATAACATGAACGAAAAAATAACATCACAAAAATTAAAATCAAAGCACCTAAATCGTCATTAAAATTATTAAAATGGTGCTCATTCTAAAAAAAATTAGGTCATCCGGAGTGTCTATCTGGTAAGAACACTTGTATTGTTCATTCTTCACATGAAAACAAAACTTGAAATTATATAGGCAAGGAGTTTGAGATGCAAAAAAACCGAGAATATGTGCAAAAAATGAAGGAGTTCATGCATTTCATAAGAGTAATAATAACATTAACAATAATAATATTGATGATGATTATTATAATAATAATATTATTATTATTATTATTATTATTTAAAAAAAAATCAATTAAATCCTTTTGACATTCTTCCTCTTGTCTCGTGAATCATGTTCTTTATTCCTAAATGAGTTGTTTCTTTTTTCTTTTTTTGGGAAACATGAGGGTCACACTCAACTTTATTAAAGAAAAACAAAATTACAAATTGACTAAAAAATAGAAAAATTACAGACTCAAACAAATATAAAATTTACAATTGAGAAAGAAAAATAATTAAATACAGAAAATAACATAAATATTTTAGAAACAAACGCTACAATACCAACCAACACCAAATATCTTCAAACTTAAATTGGCAATACTAAAGTGTAAGAAATCTCTTCAACATTAACTAACACCAAATTGCTTCCATCATTAATATAAACAAAGGTAAATAAAAGGCTTCCAATGCAAAACAACCAAATAAGCAACTAATTTTGAGTAGAAAGGGAGTTTCCATGGCAAACATCTTAGAAATGAGAGCTAAAGAAACAAGCCAAAGGGGATAAACATCACTTCAACCACCAGCCATGAACACTCTCTCCAAAACATCAAGTTCAGAGCTCCAGAATCAACTAGAGTAAGTTAGATAAAAAAGTAGATAAAAATATATTTAAAAAATACTTAAAAATGTATTATAATAAAATGAAAATGATTTATGAATCAATCATAAAATTAATCTAGACAAATTAATCAAATAAAATGAGGTAAGTTTTAATAAGTTGAAATTAACTTTAAATTAAAATCAAATAAATCAAGTAAAAAATCAACTATAAAAACTGAATAAAAATGAATAAGCATACTATAACTTATAAGTTTTACTAGACCTCAAATAAGTTCGTGTCATAAGTGCACCTCAGTATTATACGAGGAGTTGTGAAAATTTTCCCTACTTAGAAAAAGTCCATAGCTATCAAATAAATAGAGACATAACTATCCTGTATCAACATCTTTTTTCTCTTATGAATTATCTTTCTAANCCTCATCATTCATAATTAGCTATCAAATAAATAGAGACATAACTATCCTGTATCAACATCTTTTTTCTCTTATGAATTATCTTTCTAANCACAATGCTCATTTAAAAATATGAATCTGTGCCTTTAACTTCAGATCTTTTATTTTTTATACTTTCATTTTCTTTATTTTATAAAATATTTAATGTTTTGATAGCCAGAATTATTAGATTTCTTATAGATATTGAATATTGAATGTATAATGTTTATTGTGAGAATTTATAATCATTATTAATATAATATACTCTCATTATTATATATATTTGAATTCTTTGCATTTATTATTATTATTTTCTATTGTTTATATATGGGCACTATTATATTAACTATTATTCAATTCAAAAAATGTAATTACATATCCAATTTTCTAACATGGTATCAAAGCAAGCATTAGAGAAAGTTCAAAATCATACTTAAAGTTATCTTCTTACTTTGTTCCTTTGGTGAATTAGTGAATATAAAAAAATATAATAATAATAACTCAAAATCAATAGAAGTGTTGGTAAAATAAAATTTTTTAATGCATCAAGAATATAAAAAATATCAAATTAGGTCTCTATTAATTGATTCAACATATCACAACAAGAACGAAAAATAACATCACAAAAATTAAAATCTAAGCACCTAAATCGTCATTAAAGTTATTAAAATGGTGCTCATTCTAAAAAAAATTTAGGTTTTTTGATCGAGAGTGTCTATCTAGAAAGAACACTTGTATTGTTCATTCTTCACATGAAATCAAAACTTGAAATTATTGAGACAATGACATGGAGTTTGAGATGCAAAAAATAAAAGAATTCATGCAATATATTTTTAATACTAGTAATAGTACCAGTAACAATAATAATAATGATGATTATAATAATAATAATAATAATAATAATAATAATAATAATAATATTATTATTATTATTATTATTATTATCTTATTTTATTATTATTTAAAAAAAAATCAATTAAATCCCTTTGCCATTCCTTCCTCATGTCTAGTGAATCTTGTCCTTTATTCCTAAACGAGTTGTTTCTTCTTTCTTTTTTCGGGAAACATGAGGGCCATACTTAAATTTATTAAAGAAAAGATAAAAGTACAAATTGACTAAAACATAGAAAAATTATGGACTCAAAGAAATATAAAATTTACAATTGAGAAAGAAAAATAATTAAATACATAAAAAAACATAAATATTTTAGAAACAAACGCTATAAAACACCAACCAACACAAAATATCTTCAAACTGATTGGCAATACTAAAGTCTAAGAAATCTCTTCAGCAATAACCAAAACCAAATAACTTCCATCATCAATGAAAACAAAGATAGATAAGAGTCTTCCAATGCAAAACAACCAAATGGGCAACCAATTTTGAGTAGAAAAAGTTTCCATGGCAAACATCTTCCAAGTGAGAGCTAAAGAAACAAGCCTAGGGGGATAAGCATCACTTCAGCCACCAGCCATAAACAAACTCTCCAAAACATCAAGCTCAAAGCTTCAAAATCAACTAGAGTAAGTTAGAGATCAATAATTTCAGCAATAAATCCATAACATCCAATTAAGCTCCGGAAGCTCCAGCAGAAGAAAGGGAAACACTGAAAGCAAAAGAAAAACTACAAAGTAAACATGAAAGAGCCAAAAACTTTACTAGATTAAAAGAAAAAAAAAAGCAAATTGAATCACGGATAATAAGAGAGCTCAACATAACCAATAATAATGTAATAATTACCATCCAAGACTAGGAAAAATTATAACATTCAAGTAATAGAAGCCAACAAAATATGTTTATAATGGTTGAAACATAAAGTTAATGTTTCCATCCACTTAAGAAAATATCGAAAAAGTAAAGAAAGAACAAGATAGAAGAATAGATGCTTAAATTAATCTCTAGAGACAGTTGAGATAAAATATATTGAGAGGATTCATCATAGCTCAACCATCAACCCAAATACCTACTCAGTTAGTCAAAACCAAACAATAACTAATGAATCAGTTAAATATCAAAGATCAAAATTAATAATCTGATTACTTTAATGATTATTTTTTATCATATTTAATAGTTTATCTTTTTATCTCTTATATCATACTTACATTTATATATTCACTTATATTTATTACTTCCATATATACATCTACTTGTTCATATTTGTTTAGGCATATCAAATGCACATAATACTAATTATATAGGTGCATAAACCTTTATAATTACACTTGGATGCACATAAAATATTGTCACACAAGTACCTGTATTTTCGGCTTTTTTTCTTTTTTTTTGCATGCATAATTTTATAAAAACTCTCTTAGATCTTCAAAAATAAAAATAAAAGAATTATAAAAAATATTTAATAAATATTATTATGCTTCTAAAACATATTGGTTTAAATAGTTCATAAAAATGGCTACAAATTGTTCTACAACTCGCTTTTATACTGATGTAATAATTCTCTAAGAAAAATAATTTTAGTAAGAAAATATTTTACTGTTATACTAGTACTGTTCATAAAAGTAGATAAAAATATTTTTAAAAAATAGTTAAAATTGTATTATAATAAAGTGAAAATGATTTATGAATCAAACACAAAATTAATCTAGACAAATTAATCAAATAAAATGAGGTAAATTTTAATAAGTTGAAATTAACTCTAAATTAAAATCAAATAAATCAACTAAAAAACTAACTTAAAAACTGATTAAAAATTAATAAACATACTATAACATATAAGTTTTACTAGACCTCAAATAAATTTGTCATAAGTGTACCTCAGTATTGTAAGAGGAGTTGTGACATTTTTCCCTACTTAGAATAATGTCATCCTCATCATTCATAATTAGCTATCAAACAAATATAGACATAACTATCCAATATCAACATCTTTTTTCTCTTATGTATTCACTTTATAACATATGATTTTACTAAAATTTAACCATATATCATTATACTTGCTCTTCAATTGTCACTTATCATAGGCTAAAATATGCTCAAGTTCATCTTTAGAGGTCAAATTAGATTGTACCTCTAACATTATTCTCCAGAGTTCTATGCTTAATATAAATAACACACTTTCTTAATATAAATACATTAATGATATTATGCACATCTTATATGTGATCAGGCAACATCAACTTACGCTCATATTTGACGACTTTACTAATAAATTCAGAAGACCCAATAAATCTCAAGCTCAATTTGCATCCTCTGTTAATTCACTAATAATAGTAATAGGAATGGCTTTCAAAAAAGCAAAATCACCCACTTGAAATTTAACTCAGTGATACTTGGGATCATGATGCATTCTCTATCTAATTTTTTATGAGTGCTTACAATTTATCTTGGATTAATCTAATCTTTTTGGTGGCAATATCTACTAACTTAGAACTCATCAATTTTCTTTCACCCACCTCTACCCAAGATAAAGGTGCTCTAGGTTTCATATTATATAATGCCTCTAACAAATCGATATCAATACTTAGTTGAAATTTATTATTATAGGCAAACTCAATCAAAGGTATCTGATCCTCTTCATTCTCTCAAAAATTAAGTGCCTGCAATCTTGATAGATCATCCAACAATTAAATGATCATTCAATTTCTTAATTTATCACTGAAAGAAAGGCTTTACTAAAGTTTAACTTGTTCTCCAAACCTCTGGGATATCTCCAATCCCTCAAGGGCCCTCAAATCCATAATGGCCACTCATTCTAGCATGTTGGTGCTTCTTTGACCTACTTGAGATGCTAATGGCTGAAAGAAATTTAACTTTACTTAGGATATAAAAAGTCTTCTTAGTGTTAGTTATTTTGAATTCATTGCTAAAGAAAGACAAACTCACAAAGAGCTCCCCTCCTCTCCACTTCCTCCAAGCCCTTTCTCTGATCAACTTTACTAATACCTATACATGTAATATTGATCGATCCATCCATCGAAGCCTCTATAAGACCTCTAACTTGAAGGGAAGTTGTTATAAGTTTAAGCAAAATTTTGTGGTGCAACAAGTAGCCTGTGGTTGATTCTTCATTTATGCCTAATAAGGGAAAGACTCTACATAATATAACTTTTTCCTCTTTTGGAGTTCTAATTTCTTTGTGCGGAAAACTCACAGATGACTGGAAGTGGTGGTTTTTTTTTCAAATCTTTCTACCAGTATTAAATGCCCTTCCCTAATTACAAATCATTCATTTAGACTCACTCTATATCATGCTTTAATGAAGGTTGCTTTCTCTGATTATGTTGATTGCTATTTGGTTAGTATGATTTCTCTTTTTTTGCAGTATTTATACCCTTTTGCTGGGTCTACTTTTGAAGATTGTTGGGACAAGCTGGAGCTCGATTGGGTACAAGTTTTGAAGGTTTTTTCACTTTTTTGGACATATCTATAATATTTTAGCAGATTATTTTTGTGGTGGTAGGAACCCTAGGGGTGAGTTATATGTATTTTTTTGAACTTTTTTTAGTGGGTCCTCTCCCAAATTCTGTAATTTTCAAATGAGAGCAATAAATTTGGTTACGAGCTTCCCCTACTATATATATATATATATA
>JXCR01027699.1:39605-59427 GCA_002079205.1 Phalaenopsis hybrid cultivar
ATATATATATATATATTATTCCTAATAAATTAATCATAATACACACAAATTTATAAAAAAGCTTTTTTTAAAAGACAACTAGATTATAAAATATAATAATTCAATTATATCATTAATTATCCCAATAAAATAAATATTAGTGCCAAATACGCACGCTTTCCCCGTTCCACCTGCTGCATGCTTGCCGCCATTAAACTACGTCAAAAAAAATTACAACATAGACTTCACCGACCAACGCAAAAAAAAAAACGTGCATAAATTTCACACAAGAACCCAAAAAAAAAAGACCTGCAAAGACTTCGCACACCAACCAAAAAAAAAAAAAAAAACGGAAATCAAAATCCTGGCGCCAAATATAACGGCTATTGTCAACATCAATTAGGCAGCTTCACCCCCCTGCTCCCCTATTCCTCTTCCTATACCTTCCTCCCTTACCACCATGGCTGCTCATCTCATCACCATCCTTCTCCTAACAACCATCCACCTCTCGGCTGGTGACGACCGCTCCTCCCTTCTCTCTTTCCTTGCCGGCCTCACTCCCCACAGCGCCCTCTCCCTCACCAATTCGAAAACTTCTCCTAACGTCTGCAACTGGACCGGCGTCTCCTGCCACCACTTGCCGCCTTCGCAACGTATCGCTCAGCTCCATCTCAGCAGTCGAAACCTCCATGGCAAACTCTCCCCTTTTCTCTCCAATCTCTCCTCCCTCGAAGTCCTCGATCTCTCCAATAATTTTCTCACCGGCCACATTCCCCCTGAACTCGGCTCCCTCTCCGGCCTCAAACAGCTCAGCCTCTACTCCAACCTCTTCTCCGGCACCATACCATTCCAGCTCGGTTTTTTAAACTTGCTTGTTTATCTTGACCTGGGTGGCAACCAGTTAACAGGACAAATACCATCAACTCTCTTCTGCAACTACTCCAGATCAACTATAAACCAANACCAATCATGACCTGTTGGTAAAGCAACATCTTTGTAGATCGTAAGTCCCCTCAGGTCACTGGTTATAATCCCCCTCTAGCCAGTTTGCTGGTAGTGAGGGCGATCATCGAATAGTTAGGCACACGAGGATGGGTGGGTGTGTGTGTGTGTTGCATACCCTAGCCTGTGGTTGGCATCCACGATATAAAAACCCTCAGAGCAGAGGTTTAAATCCCCTCAGACACAGCTAAACATAAGGAGGCGGTACTCGAATTGTTAAGCANGGTGGGTGGGTGTGTGTGTTGCATACCCTAGCCTGTGGTTGGCATCCACGATATAAAAGCCCTCAGGGCAGAGGTTTAAATCCCCTCAGACACAGCTAAACATAAGGAGGCGGTACTCGAATTGTTAAGCATATTAGGGGTGGTTGAAGACTCATATAATAGCGTTTGGTCATTTCTTTTAAAAAATATATATTATTCCTAATAAATTAATCATAATAAACACAAATTTATAAACAAGCTTTGTTTAAAGACAACTAGATTATAAAATATAATAATTCAATGATATCATTAATTATCCCAACAAAATAAATATTANCATTAGGGGTGGTTGGAGACTCATATAATAGCGTTTGGTCATTTCTTTTAAAATATATATATTATTCCTAATAAATTAATCATAATAAACACAAATTTATAAACAAGCTTTTTTTAAAGACAACTAGATTATAAAATATAATAATTCAATGATATCATTAATTATCCCAACAAAATAAATATTAGTGCCAAATACACATGCTTTCCCCATTCCACCTGCCCCAAGAAAAAATAAAAAAAGACCTACATAGACTTCACCGACCAACCCAAAAAAAAAACAAAAAAACAAAAAAAAAACGGGCATAAATTTCACTCATGAACCAAAAACGAAAAAACAAAAAGACCTACAAGACTTCTCCCACCAACCAAAAAAAAGACCAACGTAGACTCCACCACCAACGCATCTCATCTAAAAAACCAGAGCCGCAAATTAAAATCCTCCCGCCAAATATAACGGCTATTGTCAACACCAATTAGGCAGCTTCACTCCCCTGCTCTCCTCTTAAATCAATCTATTCCTCCTCCTATCCATTCCTCCCTTACCATCATGGCTGCTCATCTCATCACATTCCTTCTCCTAACAACCATCCACCACTCGGCTGGTGACGACCGCTCCTCCCTTCTCTCTTTCCTTGCCGGCCTCACTCCCCACAGCGCCCTCTCCCTCACCAATTGGAAAACTTCTCCTAAGGTCTGCAACTGGACCGGCGTCTCCTGCCATCACTTGCCGCCTTCACAACGTGTCGCTGAGGTCGATCTCAGCGGTCGAAACCTCCATGGCAAAATCTCCCCTTTTCTCTCCAATCTCTCCTCCCTCGAAGTACTCGATCTCTCCAATAATTTTCTCACCGGCCCAATTCCCCCTGAACTCGGCTCCCTCTCCGGCCTCAAACAGCTCAGCCTCTACTCCAACCTCTTCTCCGGCACCATACCATTCCAGCTCGGTTTTTTAAACTCGTTAGTTTTTCTTAGCCTCGGTAGCAACCAGTTAACAGGAGAAGTACCATCAACTCTCTTCTGCAACTACTCCAGATCAACTACAAACCAACTCTCTTTACAAACCATTGATCTTTCAAACAACTTCCTCACCGGCGAGATTCCACTTCCATGCAACAGCCTTTGCCTGCTCCACGACCTCCGTTACCTCCTCTTATCGTACAACCAGCTTTCTGGTTCGATCCCACCAACGCTTTCCAACTCNTGTAAATATAATCTTATTCTCTTATACTAAACATCTTAAGTTACAAAATTGATTTTTATTACAAAAATATTTCCTTAATTCTACTATAATATTTAAATAGTTACAAAATATAGTTACTTGAATTAAATTCACTACATAAATCATATAAATAATTTTTTAAAATATTTAAATAAAGGACATCTAATAGTTAATTTTTTTCTTCCCTCCCCCAAACTTAAATTTTTCAATATAAAATGATATTGGTGGAAAGAAAAACTTTAAATATAAATCATACCTCAGTATTTTAGGCATTTTCATCATTCAGAAATTTTTGCAGGCCTTCTCAAAATTTCTATTTCACCTGGTTTGTAACATTAGGAGCTTTCTACACTTATAAATCATTAGAGATATTTCTGGGTAATGAAATTTTGAAATAAGTATAAAACTAAAACATTAAACAAGCACAATATTAGGTAATGAAATTTTGAAATAAGTATAAAACTAAAACATTAAATAAGCACAACATTTCCTAACTACAATACTAAATAAAACAATTACAATTAAAATGCAAAATAAAAATCACATTACATTCCAAAATACTACTCAACATCTATAACTACACAAAATAATTAAAATTAAAATACAAAAATAAAATCACATTACATTACAATCCACAAAATACTACTCAACATCTATTATACTACACTTGCAAATTTAACTATATCACTAACTTTATAACAAAAATTAAAAATTAACCAAGAACAACATAATAATAAAAATGAAAGTCCAAATACACATAAACATCCATTTTTATTATAAAAGATTACAAAAATAAAAGTACAAGTACATCAATTACATTCAGATATCAAAATCCCACACTATGTCTTCATCTCCTTGATCAGCAGGTGGATCGGGTTGATATTGAGTATATCGGGGGCATTCTGGGAAATTAACATCAGGCTCACCTCTTTAGTGTCGGGTTTGAGCTTTGTTGACCTCATTTTTAGTTGAGGTTTAGTTTTTCCTCTTTAGTAGCCTAAGGTCTAGCCATAGGATTTTNAGTTAACCTCACATATTTAGACCTATCCAACAATGAATTCAACGGATCAATCCCGCCAGAAATGGGCCGCCTCTGTAGGCTGGAGAGATTCTACCTTTCAAACAATCGACTAACAGGCAAAATCCCGCCATCATTCGGCAAAATTCTTCGGCTTGGCCTCTTAGATGTATCGGGCAACGAACTCTCTGGCTCCATACCAGATGCATTCGCCCATCTCCCACAATTCCGGCGACTATTTCTCAACGGCAACCGGCTCTCCGGCCAAATTCCCCCAAGCCTTGGCAATTGCATCAATCTAGATATACTCGACCTGTCTTACAACCAACTAACCGGTGAAATTCCTCCCGAAATTGCTGGTTTACGGAGCTTGAAGCTATATCTAAACCTATCGAACAACAATTTTCACGGCCATTTGCCATTGGAGATGAGCAAGATGGACATGATTCTAGCTTTGGATCTGTCCTGTAACAATTTATCAGGCATGATACCTTCACAGATTGGAAGCTGCGTGGCGTTGGAATACCTCAATCTATCTAAAAACGGCTTTGGCGGTCATCTTCCGAGCTCTATAGGAGCTTTGCCTAACCTGAAAGTGCTGGACTTGTCATCAAATAAGCTCGTGGGCGCCATGCCAGAGTCTTTGGAAGCTTCTTCTACTCTTCGACACCTCAACGTTTCCTTCAACAACTTCTCTGGCATTATTCCTGGTGATGGAGCGTTCAAATCGCTTGGTGGAAGCTCTTTCTTCGGCAACCCGTGGCTCTGTGGTTACAATATTGATGGAATAACAGAATGCAGAACAGAGACAGAACATCGACTTGGAAGACTAATTCGAATATCGCTATCTATTTCTGGGGCGGTAATTGTGCTTTTGACTTTTTTTTTTATTGCATGTCAAATGANCGGGAGCCATGCCAGAGTCATTGGAAGCTTCTTCTACTCTTCGCTACCTCAACGTTTCCTTCAACAACTTCTCTGGCGTTATTCCTGGTGATGGAGTGTTCNTACCTCAACGTTTCCTTCAACAACTTCTCTGGCATTATTCCTGGTGATGGAGTGTTCAAATCGCTTGGTGGAAGCTCTTTCTTCGGCAACCCGTGGCTCTGTGGTTATAATATTGATGGAATAACAGAATGCAGAACAGAGACAGAACATCGGCATGGAAGGCTAGTTCGAATATCGCTATCTATTTCTGGGGCGGTAATTGTGCTTTTGACTTTTTTTTTTATTGCATGTCAAATGATGAGGAGGAAATCAAGTAGCCCAAAGGAAGATATGGACAGTATGGAAGACTTCATTTCTAATCAGTAAGGAACTTACCATTAACTTCCATTAGTTTTTTTTTTCTTGAGACAATGCAGAAATTATAATTTTTCTATTTTTAATGAGATTATATTTTGATATTAATTTTTTTATTTTTATTTTATAAAATGTTCCAATGTAGTATTTTCCTAAGAAAATAATTAGATTGTAAATCAGAACATTACTTTGGCATCATAATAAAATTAATTTTATTACACGAAATAGTATGGTGACAACTTCTATAAATGTAATTTTTTTTTGCATATTTTTATTATATTTATATCATGGTATGTCAAATATTTTAATTGTGCTTATCTTTTGTCTGTAGATAATATAGAAAATTTAGACATATATATAGTAATTATAACTAGTCCCATTCCTAAAACAAAATATATTAGAATATCTAATTTTTATTTACTAGTAAATTTTTTTTATTTCTTTGAAAATTATGAACTGCGCATAAATATTTTTGCATACACAGCAGCGACTACCCGCGTCTATCCTACCAACAGCTAGTGGAAGCCACCAACGGGTTCGCGGACGCAAACCTCATCGGCTCCGGCAGCTTCGGCCGCGTGTACAGAGGCAATCTCCGCACCAGCACCAAAATCGCCGTCAAGGTGTTCGATCAAATGCTCGACTGCAGCGCCATTCAAATCACCGACAGCTTCAAACGCGAGTGCGAGGTTCTAAAACGAACCAAGCACCGAAATCTCATCAAAGTCGTCACCGCATGCAGTCGTCCTGACTTCAAAGCTCTCGTCCTTCCATTGATGCCCAACGGAAGCCTCGAGCGCTGGCTTTATCAGACGAAGCAGGTGGAGCTGAGCTTGGAGTTGGTTGTCAGAGTGCTGAGCGATGTGGCTGAAGGAATGACTTATTTGCACCATTACTCGCCAGTGAGAGTGGTGCACTGTGATTTGAAGCCGAGTAATGTGCTTTTGGATGGAGATATGACGGCGTTGGTGGCGGATTTTGGGATCGCGAGGCTGTTTAAAGGGGTGGGTGACGGTGGAGCCAATGGTGAGCTTCAGAGCTTGGCGTCTTGTACTTCCAGCTCTGGGCTTCTGTATGGTTCGGTTGGATATATTGCCCCTGGTAAGGTCTTACATTGGTTTAATTTTTCTTTTTTTTCAATATATATATATATATATATATATATATATAAATTTCAAATGATTGGTTGACGGGCAAAACCACCAACTAACTCCTTGGGCTCGCAATCCCGCTAGGTTTGAGATTGGACCCATGAGCCAACCAATTCGAGTATCGCCTCCATATAGCGGACAACTCGCCTGGAGAGGATTTGAACTCTTGACCTGAGGGGACGTACACCGAAGAATAGGCCGAGGACGTGATATATAGATATATATATATNATGGAACCCAGTAGGCAATTTTATTGCTCAAATTTTAAAATCACAGGTTTTTCGTGGGAGGGACCCACTAACAACGTCAAAAATACATATAACTCAACCCTAGGGTCACCACCCCTTGGAATAGAACTCATACAAAAAAAATCTCCAAAAGATTTACATGTATACCCAAAAAATAAAAAATATATCCAAAATTTATACCGCTCCACTTTGTCCACCATGAGCCATGTTGATTTCTAGCCATGTCATCAGGGGATCAAAACTGCAAAGCAGAGGCAGTAGACTAACCAGAAAGCTGTCAGCACGGTCAAAGAGACCAACAATACTTAAAACACGATAATATGGGAATTGCTATATGTGCTAAAATTTGCAAGTGAAAAATGAGGCCCCTTTGCTATCTCCATCATCTTTCTGCATAAAGGGAGTGAGATTCCAAAACATAAAAAAAATATATTACTCCAAATCCGTTCCATATGAGCCTGATAAGTCACCCCTCTAAATTTAGAGGACCAGAGATTACAGCCCAACAAAGACCACTTTCCATAAATATGATACAAGGATTCAAAAAGAGATTCCCAAACCCAGCCGAAAAAACCCACAGAAAACAGCTGCAGCAAACAAAGAAACCTTCTCACCTATAAAAACAACCAAAAAGCCAAATGTAAAGAGGAAAAGTTGGAAAATCTGGGCTCGCCAAGCTAGGCAGAGAAAACCCAAGGGTTTGCAAAGCCACACTCCTCCCATTAACCCAAATATACGATAAATACAACACCTGCAACCCAGGGAAGCCCCAATGGAAAGAGCCACATAAGACCCAAGCTCATAGGTGACCAAAAACATCCAAACGTACATAAGACCAACTAAGCTGAGAAAATAGAAGGTGCCCCAGGTAGAGCAAATATTAGAAAACTCCCCCACCACATTGGTCATCAGAATATTAAAACAGGCCCTCCATCCAACAATAAAACCCTTCCAGCAGTTAAAAGGAAAGTGCAGAAAACCCAATTCATATGTACTGTATATGGGAATAGAACCAGAAAGCAGTCGGTAGTCAGATTGATAATACCAAACATCAGGAAGCAGAAAATAGAAAATGATAAAGCCAATAATTACTAGCCCACCAATAAATGTGGCAATTGTAAATTATCACCCTTAATTAATCTTCTCAGTTATTAGCCGTCATCAGACATTGGAGTCCTTTCAAGAAAATAATGCTTAACAAAATTTGAGACCATGATTTTAGAGAGATAGGAAAGAATATTAGCAATAACATTTTGGTGTTTAAAGTGTTCCCCCTTATGCTAGAAGCATTTCAAGCCATCCACAGAAACAACATTACTACGTATGGGAGGTAAGCCAAAATATGTTTTGTAGAAAACCCCTCCACCCAAAAGAAGAGTCATTCCTCTACATCCCTCCAAACAACAGGGATTCTTCTACGGAAGAACTCCCCAAAAAAATCCCAAACCAACATCGAAGCAGAGGATTTTAGATATAAATGGTTTATGGACACCTGCTCCACCTTACATGAATAGCATTGAGAGGCACCTCTCAATCCTTTAAGCTTCAGAATATCATCATAAGGAAGTAATCTATGAAAATGTCTCCACGGGAAAAAAAACTCATAGAAGCAGAAAGAATTTTGCCCCATAAGTGTAACGAGCAGTCTACTTTTGAAAATGATAAGTATCTTCATAAAGAGCTTTAGAATAGGAGCCGTGATTTGGAAGTTTGAGAATGAAGGAATCCTCTTTCTCAACATTTATTGGGTACTTGTCAATAGCCTTAGTTGTGTGGCCCACCACCTCCCTAAGAAGGTCGAAATCCAAGGGCCCCTCTTTCCAAAAATCAGAGACTAAAGCCGCTTCATGATTCTCCCAGCCCGGCAAGCCATCTATATTAAATTCCGTCCACTGGTCCTTCCATAACGACACTTGTCCTTTCCCATATCCAAATAAATTTAGTTAGCAGCAGTAGCCCATGCATTAATCAAGGACTTCCAAATTTCTGAGTCTCGCACTTCCCAAGACAGATGTAGGATGAGAAAGAGAACATATTTTTCCATCATATAATTAGACCATATAGAGCCCCCTCTTCTGAGTTTAAACCGGACTTTTATAAAATTAATATTTGCAATATGATGGAGCTCTTTAAGCCCTAAACCACCAACAGTTAAAGGTTCACAAACCTTTTCCAGTTAGCCCAGATCCTGCAAGGCGAAGAACCAGCCCAAAGAAATTTGTTAAAACATTCTTCAAGCATCACTTGAGTGCTGGCCTGGAGTTTGAGCACCTGCAGAGCATAGAGAGGGAGAGCATTAAGTACACTTCTAATCAAAGCAATTCTGCCACCAAAAAATAAGAAATTGTTCCTCCAATCAAGAATTCTATTTTTCACATTTTCTACCATAGAATCCATTTGAGACGCTTCATTCTACCCCCCAGGAGATGAACACCTGGATATTTGATTGGAAGAGATGAAAAGCACAACCTGTGGTGTTGGAAATCCACCTAGCCATCTCTTTATTTACCTTCTTCCCCAAAATAATGCAACATTTCTTTTTATTTAAATACCAAACCAGAGACTTTTTGAAAAATATCTGAAGTATGATAAAGTAAAGAAACAACCTTCTTACTAGCATTGGAGAAAATGATAGCATCATCATCATATGCAAGGTGGCTAATAATTCTTTTAACCTTAAGAGAGTAAGCCATACATGGGTTAGCAGATTGCACTCTATTCAATAACATAGAAAAGTAATCAAAAGCCATAATAAATATAGTAGGGGACAAGGGGTCTTCTTGTTTAATACCCCTATTTGCAGAGAAAAACCCATAAGATGAACCATTCACCAAGATGTTGTAATTGTTGCATTCTTTCTAACCATCTTCTAATTAAAAGAAAGAAACTAAGGTTAAAACTTTTAGCTTTTAATATATTTATAATGAAATCCTAACTAACAGTATCATAGGTTTTTTTAATGTCCATATATATATATATATATATATATNATACCAAACCAGAGACTTTTTGAAAAATATCCCAAGTATGATAAAGTAAAGAAACAACCTTCTTACTAGCATTGGAGAAAACGATAGCATCATCAGCATATGCAAGATGGCTAATAAGTCTTTTAACCTTAAGAGAGTAAGCCATATATGGGTTAGCAGATTGCACCCTATTCAATAACATAGAAAAGTAATCAAAAGTCAGAATAAATATAGTAGGGGACAAGGGGTCTCTATGTTTAATACCCCTATTTGCAGAGAAAAACCCATAAGATGAACCATTCACCAAGATGTTGTAGTTGTTGCATTCTTTCTAACCATTTCTAAGTAAAAGACAGAAACTAAGGTTAAAACCTTTAGCTTTCAATATATTTATAATGAAATCCTAACTAACAGTATCATAGGTTTTTTTAATGTCCATATNTGGGTCTATATGTTTTACTTTAGTTAAAATGGGGTTTTTTTATGTTCAGTGCTATCTCTTAAATTATTAAATTATTATAATGTTTATATATGTTTTTTAATTTCGTCATATTGTTTAATAGTTTAATTAATTGTATTAGAAAAAGTTTGTGATATGGAAAATTAACGACATGAATTATAACAATATTCTCATTCTAATATAAAGAATATCAAAAAAAAAATTTTAATTTATTTTTTTATTAGACACATGTTTTGATGTTCGTTATGACAAAAGTTGAAACTTCAATGTAGAAGTTAAAGTTCTAGTTTGATATGAATATGGTGGAAGTAAATTNGTAACAATATTCTCATTCTAATATAAAGAATATCAAAAAAAAAGATTTAATTTATTTTTTTATTAGACACATGTTTTGATGTTCGTTATGACAAAAGTTGAAACTTTAATGTAGAAGTTAAAGTTCTAGTTTGATATGAATATGGTGGAAGTAAATTTCTATGTAAATTTCGTATGGTGCGTGCACTCACCTTATGCTATGGTTTTTATTTTTCTTAAAATAAATCTTTATCAATATTGGAGATTAATACTTGACGATAATAGGATTGACAAATAGTTCTTTATATAACTTTCTTATATGCAATATTGGAGTTAGAAATTTTTCATAAGAGTGGAAGGAAGCTTTTATCCAAAATATAAAAATATTATAATTATCTATAATGTTCGTATGTGCGGGCAGATGTTGAGATTCGAGCACAGTCACTCCCCACAAATTTACATAATGACATGCTCAAATCTCAAAGATTGGCCCGCACATAGGAATAACTGCACCTAATATTTATTCGTAATTTCTTTTTCAAACTTTTACATATTTTCTATTTTTAATCTTCCTTGCAGAATATGGATTGGGAGGCCATCCATCCACACAAGGAGATGTTTACAGTTTCGGAGTCTTAATTCTGGAGATTATCACCGGAACACGACCTACAGACATTGTCGCCCACGAAGGTCACAACCTCCATGAATGGGTTAAGAACCATTATCCAAACAATAGTGAATCCATAATCCCCAAAGAACTAACCTTAAACTTACCCTCACTAGCCCAACAAGATCCCTTCCATCACAAGGAGCTAAAGAGAACTGTGATCTCAGAACTAGTGGAATTGGGGCTCGTTTGCACCCAGTATTCCCCCTCGATGCGTCCCACCATGATCGAAGTGGCCAATGAGATGGCTATTTTAAAGCAAGATATATCAAGGCTTGCGGTTGTTGACTCTTCACCAACATTGCCAAATACTTCTTCTGATTGTTAATTAATGATGTATAGTTTAATTATAATGATGTTTGTACAAAGCACGTGCTTGTATAGTTGACAGCTAGCTAGCCTGCATTTGGTGGATAGTTTTTTAATTCACCATTTGATTGTTGGGGTTTATCATGTTTAAATTATTTTTAGTTTTCAATTAGTTAATGTAGAGATCACTTTGGTCGATTCTTCGATTGATGTGATTATTTAATTAAGGCTGCAGATTAGTTTGGTAATCACTCACTTAGGATATTAAAAAGTATTTGAATGGTAAATGGTAATGGTCTTAAGAAAACATATATGGGTTTGTTTAAGAACATATTTTGGTTTTTATTTGCTTTGTTAATGTATATAGAAAATTATTAATTTCCTAAGGATAAAAAATACGAGATTATGGTATGCTTAATCTTATCATCATGAGTTGTATGTAGGTTCAAACCAATTGTGTTTGGGTGAATGGAAGATTAATTATTGCATGAGATTATTCATTTGCTCACTCAAATCATTGTTTTAAATAGCATCTCAAAAATGCTAGAAGAATAAAACACATTAAAGGTGATCTATGTTGAGCTAAGCATATTAATAGATGAATTCTCAAATTAAAAGTTTAAGCATATACATGAGGATTAAATGATGATTTCATTGTAAATCCATCCCAAATATATATTAAGTGGTCATTAATCAATTACTTTGTATCATAAATTTAAACATCCATCACAAGTAGGGGGTGATTTGAAAAGCCAACTTAACCTGAACTCGAATCAAAAGATTGGGTTCGGGTTAAAATACTAACCAAATTAATTTTTTTGGTCAGATTCGGGTTAACCGACCAATTCAAAATTAAATTGAAACTGACTCGCTAACCAGGCATTGAGATGAAATCGACCCGCAAACTTGAAATCGACTTAAAATTGAATTAAAACTGACTCGCTGACAAGGCATTGAGATGAAATCGAACCCCCAACTTGAAATCGACTTGATAGACTCGAATCGACAAAAATTTGACCCGAATAGTTGTTATGTCTTAAGTTAATTAAAGGGTTATGTGGGGGTCATATTCAGGTCATCAAATTAAAGACAGGTCGGTTCGAGTCAAGCTGTTTCGAGTCGGGTCTATTTCGGGTCAAACCCGATTTGACAATCCTAATCACAAGAAAAAGAAAATATACTGTCCCATAAATTATCTCATACGCGATAGATGATTCCATGCATCTTTTTTAATGTTTTTAGAAAATAAAATTATTCTACCTTCAAATTTATAGTCTATATAAATCACCCATAGACTCAGATTGATAGTGTTATAAATGATAGAGGATATGTCATCAACAGAATTTGCATTTGGCATGAATCTCGATGCAATTACCACCGATCTTGGAGCATTTTTTGAGTAAAAAAATATCCAAACTCCAATTAAAAATCATACAAAATTTGATTTTAACAAACTGTCAAAATAACTTGCTCGATGAGACAAACACAATGACGCTAAAAGTTGGTACGATCCGAGTCAAATTAAGTTCAGATCAAGCGGTTAAGCTATTTTTGAAAGCTTCCAACGCACAATTAGAAGGTCAAACAGATTCCAAATTAAACCTAATTATAATCAAATTGAGCATATTTACAAGACAAATCAAATGAGCCCAAGATCACTAAATACTGACTTTATTAAGACACTAAAATATCCACAAAATATTGTTTAATTGAGGGAATCTTTCCAAGTTATTCAATGGAATAGCTTGAATTCCTAATTTATTTGCAAAGATGCATCTACCAGACTCTATAAATAGAGCACTATCCCTTTCATGAAGGGGGGCTAGACCTTAAACTAGAGGAAGACTGGACCTTGAAAGAGTAGGAAATGAGGTTCATTGTTCTAGACTGAAGGTCCAACAAATGTCGTTTGATCCTGCAACTGCCAACCTCCATCAACCACCGTTCACTAGTCGTTGTTGACCACCAGCCTTATTCGTTGCAATGAATCTCATTGATGAATCACAACATGTGTTGTGGAATTTGAGCGTATGTTATGGAGTAGTAAAGCACCCAATGAAGCAACACATCATCATCCTAAAAACCGTATAGTGGTGCCCCCCTAAGACAATGCACTAAAGTTGTAGTAAGTGCTCCAAATTATAGTAACTCTCGGTCGTTGTGTAAAAATATTATACCTTAAGGAACTGTGTAGTTCTTTTCTGTCCTTGGGACAAGAACCTGTACATGTACTCACAAATTCATGGTGAATTTTTCTAAGTGGGCTAGACCCCATAATTTTTTCTCTTTTCAGGTTTTTCATGTATTTTTGATGTTTCTACCTGTCACTTTAATTACTTGGGTGTGTATTAAATTTTTGTACAACACTAAAACGCTAAATAATCACTCTACTACCACTGATCTTTTGACACACATCAATTTGATGTCGTCTATGGAAAGAAAAATACCACAACTGAAAGACTTGTGAAAGTTGTTGAGTAGCCATTATACACAACATTAATAACAACATAGCAACCACCTCTGACATCTACCATTCCAGATGACAATCATGTAGTCAAGAACGCCAAGCTTCTATCACTTCTCACCTTGAAAGACATTATCCTGCCGGCAAAGGGGAATCAGTTCGCTCTTTGGAGGATTAAGTACATGGGATGGAGAGGTTTCAACATGAGATCCTTCAGATCCTACGTGAGACCCGAAAACATGCTTGCATAGTCAGATGGGGCTTCCTTACCACAAATTCAGTGGCCAATAGGAAATACATCGTTTTAGGATGCTCGTACCGAGCTCCCTCATTACGATGAAACCTCTGCAAGACACCAACCTTTCTGATACTATGATATCCACTCACCTGCCTAGCGCAACTAGGCCAACATTCACTCTCGAACGTCCATGGAAAACTTGGTCCAACCACACCTTTCTATCGCTTCTAAAAGCTTAATTCATGGTGAGCTATGGTGTCTGGTTGTAGAAGAATTCTCTCTGGGGGATAAGGACCACTTTCCCGCTCATTACAACATTCAAGAGTCTTCACCCTTGGCTAACGTGGTCCTCGAAAAACCCATCCCAATGGAATTCAAGCACCCAAACATTATTGAAATATAGTGTACATTTAATGTTCCTTTGGTACGCTTCTCTGTCACATGTTCGCTATCACTCTCAAGGATCTAGCTCGCACCTGGTTCTACTTACTCTTGGGGGGCACTATCAACACCTTCAACAAGCTTGCTAGGCTATTCATGGAGTAACTCATATAAAACAGGAGGATCGTAAAAATCCATCCCATCTCTCGAGAATTTATCATAACGAGAGAGTCACTCATGGACTACTTTCGTAGTATTTCCACTGAAGCCCGTCAGATTTCAGGGGTGGATATGGAGTTGCTGAGAGGAGTATTCCTCAAAAGGCTTCACTATGGACATTTCTACTCAACATTGATGCGAGAGAAGGTATACTCTTATGTTGAATTTGTTCATCATTTCAAAGCTTAAACCAATGTAGATGATGCCTTCAACACACACTAGGAGAAGTTCGAGTGCTTTGGGGTCAAGAGTAAGAATAGTCGGGTTATACAAATTAAGGCTCACAAAGAAGAAAGTCTAAGCAATAATGTAATGATGATCTCCCTCTTCTGCCTGCAAACCACCAACGGGAGCATCGACCGAAGGAAAATTATACACAACTCAAAGAGTCCATCAAGTAGCCTCACCCTTTTAAGCCCAACTCTGGGAATCACGAACAATATTGCCGCTTCCACCGGAGTTGTGATCACACCATCAAAGTATGCAAGCAGCTTAAAAAAAAAATTGAGAGACTAATTTGATAGGATACTTGGGTTGATTTGTGCAAGATAAGCCCACTAGTATAGAGAATGCTCCAACTAGAAGGCAACAAACACAAAAGAAACAATATGGGAGTCACCAAATTGTTAATGAAATTCAAATAATTATTGAAGGCCCCTTGTTGTTTCATCAAGTATTCATCACCAAACCTGAAGAATCAGTGTAAGAGAAACTGCACTTCGATGAGTTCAATTTGGAGGGGTTCCAAGCCCCTCACCAAGACCTTCTCATCGACAATACAGAAATTGATGAATCTTGGTACAATGTGAAGAGGATCATGATTGAGAACAACAGCTCTATCACGTCTTGTTCTACTCAACATTCCTTATTTTGGGTTTGATAAGAGAGAAACTGCAACCTATATTCGGGCCATTTGATGGGTTCAATATTCGACTAGTAAGAGTCAAAGGAATGACAAATCTTCCTGTCACAATGAAAGAATTTTCTCGACAGATGACTCACTTATCCAATTAATCATCGTGAGGTAAAAATCAACATATAACTATCTTCAAGAGGACCCTTCAGTCCATCTTCCACATCGTTACTTTTGTGCCACACCTCAAGCTAAAGTTCCCAACCACTACATGGATTATTGTTGTGCATGAACATCAACAGATAACATAATTATGCTACCTTAGGCAAGCCCAACCATGGTCATCAGTGATGCTCAACATTAAAAACTTCAATCTCTAAGATGAAGATGTCTCTCAATGAGCTTCTCTCGTAGAAGACTTGATCCATGTTCCACTATCAAGCAATCATCCCTAAAAAATGGAGCAACTTAGTTCCTTAATCTCTAATGAGCAAAGATCAGAGTACACAGATCTTCTCTAAAGAAACCATGAAATCCTTGCTTGAACACCAGTGGATATGCTTGGAATCTACCCAAAAAGAAATCAATCACTCCTTAAAGGTGGATCCAAATTTCAAGTCAGTCTTTCGATATAAGAAAATTTTTCTTTTCAGATCACCTGCAAGCAATTGAACAAGAAGTTAGCAAGCCTTTAGAAGCTAGGTTCATAGGAGAGGTGCACCACCCTGTATGATTAGCAAATTTCATGATTATTAAAAAAACTAGCAAAGCTTGGAGGAAGTGTGTTGACTACACTTACCTCAATAAGGTTTGCCTAAAGGACATTTTTTTCTTCTTGCACATAGATAAACTTATTGTGAAAACATTAGAACAACAAATACTCGGTTTCTTAAATGCTTATTTAATGAATAATTAAATAAAGATGGATCCGAGAGACGAGGATGCGCCTCCTTCCAAACAAACAAGGGTTTATACTACTATCAGGTCATTTCATTTGGGTTGAAGAATATTGGCCCAGCCTACCAACGCCTCATGAACAAAACCTTCGAAGATCTCCTCGAGCATATGATGGAATTGCACATTGATGACATCCTAACAAAAATTCTAAAGGCATCCCAACATGTCTCTTATTTAGAAGAATGCTTCCAACTTCTCATCGTTATAACATATGCTTCAACCCAGCTAAATGCGCCTTCAGAGTCACATCAAGAAAATTTATGGGTTCATGGTCACTCATCATGGGATCGAGTGAATCCTAAGAAGATCAAGGCAATAAGAGACAAGGTGCTCCCAAGAAACATTAAGAAGGTGTAATGCATGAACGGACGTACATCCACCATATCATGTTTCTTAGCTCACACTAGGGATAAGTACCTACCATTCTTCAATATATTGAGATACCTCAAGACATTGGTTTCTAGTGAACATAAGAATGTTAGACTGCTTTCAAGCAATTCAAAAGGTACTTGCCTTGCTACCTTTCTTTTCAAAAATTGTCCAAGGATAGATGTCATATATATACCTGGTTGTTTAGCCACACGCTATAAGATCTAGCCTAGTGAGGGAAGAAAAGCTTATTCAATGGCTCGTCTACTAAATTAGCAAGATTCTCTTCAATATATATAAAGAGTTGTTATTTAAAAAAGGCTGGGGATAAGTACCTACCATTCTTCAATATATTGAGATACCTCAAGACATTGGTTTCTAGTGAACATAAGAATGTCAGACTGCTTTCAAGCAGTTCAAGAGGTACCTGCCTTGCTATCTTTCTTTTCAAAGATTGTCCAAAGATAGATGTTACATATCTACCTGGTTGTTTAGCCTCACGCAATAAGATCTACCCTAATGAGGGAAGAAAAGCTAATTCAATGGCTCGTCTATTAAATTAGCAAGATTCTCTTCAATATATATAAAGAGTTGTTACTTATTGGTAAACAAGACTGTGTTATTCAAGATATTCTTAGCTCTAAGGCTATATATGTATTTCCAGGCCCACCCCATTAGCACTACACGCAACGCCCTCTAAGGGTCATTTTATAAAGGCCAGAAGTATGTTAAAGATTAGTTAAATGATCAATGAAATTGGACAGTTTGGCATTCTCTACCTACCCCAACTAGACGTAAAGTAATAAGTATTGGATGACTTTGTAGTTGAGCATACCATACCTACCTCTGACAAGTAGCCCCTTTCTCCCCCGATGTTAGCTCATTAGACCTTGTATGTTAACGGAGTATATGGAAGCTCAAAAGTTGGTGTTGGGATACTACCCATCTCCATAAAGCAAGACATTCCAGAGTATAAACTCTACTTGAAATCTTTAGTCACCAAAAATATTAATGAATATAAAGCCCTCGTCATTGGATTGAAACTCACCGTCGATTGTGAGGTGCAAAACTTGAACATCCACACTACCTTTCAGATTATCGCATTCTAGTAGAAAGAATTTTGATGCCCAAAACTTCTCATTGGTACAAGTTCTCAGCTTGGTAAAACACTTTTTCTCTCATCAAAGAGTATTAGATCATCCACCTATTTCCAAAGCATAACACTTGAGTTTATGCCCTCTCCAAGCTTGTGATCTTGATTTTTAGAGACCTCTTCAAAAGAAAGCACATCAAAGAGACACATTTTGCTAGCATTTTGGGCCATTGGGTGATACAATTTATTGGCGAGAAAAAGCTTTCTTAGATGAATTCCATAATTTCCTTTCTGTAAGATGGAAAGTTGCCCGATGATGTTACCGCGTTAATTCACCTTTGATGTATGGTTTCCAACCTCATCATCATTAGGAATTACTATATAAGAAGATAATTGTTGTTTAATAACTTTAATGTCTTCCACCATCATGACTACGATCTACACGAGGTTCCTTTTGGGATATCTTGGTAGCACCTCGGAGGTAGAGTTATCAACATCAAGATATCGAGGCAATCATTTTATTAGCATACGATCAAGCAAGATGCAATGGGATCCATGCAAAAATGCAAAAGTTGTCAGCTACACTTTCACCTCATGCATGCGCTACCAGTAGAACTCGCATCCCTCCTAAGCCCTTGGACTTTTGCCCAATAAGACGTAGACGTCATGGGACCGTTTATGATAGTCATCAAATAATGAAAGTTCATCATCTTAGTTGTCAATTACTTTACTAAGTGGGTGGAAGCTGATCTGATTGCCAAGATCACTATAGTAATGTCAAATAATTTGTCTGGAAGTACATCCTTTGTCACTTCAATCTTCTTAAAAATATAATCACCGATAATGAAACTTAATATCTAGGAAATTCTTCACACCTTTTTGCAAGTATCTCCACATCCAACTGTTGCAAAAAGTCGTAGCTCGTCCTCAAATGAACAGTCAAACACAAATGACCAATCAGATCATACTCAAAGACTTGAAAGACTTGCTTTGATAAAGCTAGGGGGAAGTGGATTAAAGAGCTCCCCAGTGTCCTCTGGCTTACCGCACCACCTCACAAACTCTAATTGAGTAGACGCCTTACAACCTGTGCTTCAGCAGATAGGCTATCTTTCTGATTGACATTGGGCTCCCAAATCCTTGAGCCATTAACACGAACGACAATGAGGAGAAATTAGCTAGACTTCTTCCCAGAAACATGTGATGTGGCACACTTCAAAGTTACTTTCTACCATCAGAGGATGGCCCGTCACTTTAACTTCAAACCTCAACCTATCTTCGTTAGTGATTTTGTGTTGTGCAATCTTGAAGTAGTTGATCGTGGCCAACAACGCAACAAACTATCCCCCTTTGGGGAGGGTCACTATACCATCGCTAACATGATCAAGCTTGAAACCTTCAAGCTCAAATATTTAGAGAGGAAGAAACTACCTCAAACCTCAAATAGAGAATCTCTGCAAGTAATACATGTGACTGTCCAATCATGTTGTCTTTATTTTGCGTCCATTGTTCTTGTCCTTTATTTTCCATTCTTAGTCGTTGTATTTTTACACTTCACTTTATTTCCCTAAGAGCGTCAATGTACTTATGTTCTATTAAATGAATATGATTCTTCTTTATTTTATTTATACAAACGACACATTCAGGGAACATAACAGTTTAATTATGAACCAATTCAAACGCTTGACCCAAAATTGTGTAACTTTAGTTACATTTTAGTCAATCACGATCAATCCAAAGGGTTTCGATTCAATCTCTTCTTAACGAGTTAATATCGTTGAGCCTCACTCCGATACACAACCCCATATAGGTTAAAGGTCCTTGGTGGACTGCACCTAACGCCCTCAACATAGGTTAATTAAGCGAGCAACACTCCAACTAGTAACCTCAGATGGGTTAAACCTTAGTGGACTCCAGGTAGCCTCTTTTTTACGGGTTAAAATCATCAAGTGATATCCGAATGCAAGCACTAATAATGTCAAAAGCCATTGATGGCAACCTTCATATAAATTAGAAGCTCAGACCAGCATCTCAGACACAAAAAAAGTGAGGCTGATATAATCATTAGCTTGCTTGACAATACATGAGTGC
>JXCR01027699.1:75871-90248 GCA_002079205.1 Phalaenopsis hybrid cultivar
TCTAGATAACCCTGCAAGAAAAAAAAAGAAATTTTAAATTAAAGAAAGGAATGTTTACATACATGCCACTCAATTCCCATATAATTTCATATCTAACACCTAAACTTCAAGTTTTACATATACACTACCTCATATATGCATGAAAAATGTGTATTTCACTTGTTAGAACTTAAAATGGCTGTATTTTTATGTGATATGATTGATTTGGGTGGTATAAATGTTTTAAAAAAAAAGTTTTAATTGTTAGACACGTAAATACATAGAAATTGGGTGGTGTATATAAAAAAATATTTTTGTACAGAGTGCGCACGCAAAACTATGTGTGTATAGAGGTTATTCGGGAGGTATTAGAGGGCTATGCCGGTGTTATTGGGGTTAATACCCCCAATAACCTACAAGACTTCCAAATAATAGCAAAAACTATGAGCGCGGAACTGCGAAATATATTGGTAGGTTATTGGGGGGCTATACTCCAATAACCTCTCAATAACCCCCAATAACGGAGTTATTGAAAGATTATTTGAGGAGTACGCATGCAGAACTGCGTGTGTATTCTGTACATAAATAGCGCTCCGTGTAAAAAAATGCCCCGCAAAGAAATTGGTTAAAATATTCACCTGCACAANAAACCCCACCCATACAAGTGTTCTTCCTAGGTAAAATCAACATTTTGGACGTAACAGCATCGTCAGTTCAGTCATCCGAGATCGTCTCCGTCGAATATCGCACCAATTTAACTCCAACTCGCATGTGTCGCAACAAATAAAGTTATTTGGTCCTACCGAAGCCGTTTAACTAGCAACAAACTGACATGTCCTCACCTGAGTGACAACCAAAGTCAAGCGGACTGCTCACGGCAACAAGTCGATCATCGTATGTTGCAGGGTCCCTTTATGGCTTTCAAATCCCTATAGGAGCTCGACTCGAGTTTCACTATGTCGACTTTAATCGAGTCAATCAAATGCTGAGTATTTAAAATTGCCCAAATGAAACTAAAAGGAGCAAAGAAATTGTTCAAATTTATGAATAGTGTGAGTCTCAGTCCAGTCCTCCAGAAGAGTCGAACAAGAAATCCTAATTCTAGATCTTAGGCTCTCTAGAAAGAAAAAGAAAGAATTTAAAATTGAGGTCAATATTTTTATTTTATAAAGTATTTATTGTTTTGATAGACATAATTATTCAATATCTTATAAATATTGAACTATACTTATAATATTTATTGTGAGAATTTATAATCATTACTAAATTCTTTTCTATTGTTTATATGGGCACTATTATTCAATTAAAAAAATGTTATTACATGTCCAATTTCTTAACATGATATCAGAGCAAGCATTAGAGAAAGTTCAACATCATACTTAAAGTTATCTTCTTCCTTTTCTTTCCTTTGGTGAAAAAGTTAGTTAAAAAAAATATAATAATAGTAACTCAAAATCAATTGAGGTTTTGGTAAAATGAAATTTTTCAATGTGTCAAGAATATTAAAAACATCAAACAGGGTCTACATTAATTGGTTCAACGCATCATAGAAAGAATAAAAATTAACATGACAAACATTATAATCAAAACACTTAAAGATTCATAATTACTATTAAAATGGTGCTCATTCTCAAAATAAATTATCTGGTCTGTCTATCATGTAAGAACATTTGTATTGTTCGGTCATCTTTGCTTGAAGTTTTAGCACTATAATAATGAAAGAGATAGCTATATTTATATAGCAGAGAGTCAATTTGCAGCATTTTCAATTTTATTTATACTATTCTTTACACTGGCTTTGGAATACTATCGAAAGTCATGCCCTCGAATCATGATTTTCTTCTTGGATGACAAGTTGAAGCAGCCTAGTTTCCAAGCAATGATACTCCCCATGTATGGTACGCTGATCGTTTTTGTTAAAGCAATTGTGAATGGCTATTTGATTAGGGTTTGTATGAGATCAATTTGATGTTTGTTATTTTCCTTTGTTTTTAAGAACATATTCATTTAATGTGTTTTCAATATATTTCTTTTATTTTTTAAAACAAATAAATATATTTTTAAGAATAAACTAAAACAAAACAAGGATCCCAAATTAGCCCCTGTGCTACTACTGATTTACAAACTATAGCTGTGTTTATCGAAAACTACAGACGAAATTTATAGCAGTCTGAAGTTGCATGAACTTTGATGGTTTGTAGCCATAAATATGTTGGGCAATGCAATCAATGAGAGAAGGAAGCAGTGGATTTCATGGAGGAAAAAATAGATTATATATCTACAGTGCTGTAATTAAAATAAACATAAATAATTGATAAAGGAAATATGGCTCGTAAGCCGTCCTACACAATTTACATCAAGTAAATTTTATTAACTAAAACCAGTTCTTTTTTAAGGAAATCATGTATTAGGATGATATTTAACATGCATAACCAACACAATAAAGAACACACAGATTTAACGAGATTCAACAATTTGGAGCGGGAGCAGAGCGGCGGCTTTCTGATTTCACAAAAAAGTGAAAAAACAGTACATCCCCTTAGGGTTACAAATACAATTTATACATACATAACCCTAGTGTACAATATGTAATTATAATATTACCCCTGGACCATACCGCTAGAGTCTTGCCCTTGCACTCCAACCCACTTAACAAAATTCCTCCGATTGAACAGATGCTTCAGCTCCACTCTGCTCACTCGCTCCAATCTACTCGCGAGCTTCATTCCGCTACAGCATATGTTCCTTCTCTGAGCCATACCTAATATATATATATATANGAGTCTTAATCCTGGAAATTATCACCGGAACACGTCCTACAGACATTGTCGCCCACGAAGCTCACAACCTCCATGAATGGGTTAAGAATCATTATCCAAACAATATTGAATCCATAATCTCCAAAGAACTAACCTTAAACTTACCCTCACAAGCCCAACAAGATCCCTTTTATCACAAGGAGCTAAAGAGAACTGTGATCTCAGAACTAGTGGAATTGGGGCTCGTTTGCACCCAGTATTCCCCCTCGATGCGTCCCACCATGATCGAAGTGGCCCATGAGATGGCTATTTTAAAGCAAGATATATCAAGGCTTGCGGCTGTTGACTCTTCACCAACATTGCCAAATTCTTCTTCTGACTGTTAATTAATGATTTATAGTTTAATTATAATGATGTTTGTACAAAGCACGCGCTTGTATAGTTGACAGCTAGCTAGCCTGCATTTGTCATTTGATTGTTGGGGTTTATCATGTTTAAATTCTTTTTAGTTTTCAATTAGTTAATGTAGAGATCACTTTGATCGATTCTTCGATTGTTAAGGGTTTATCCAGTTTGTTTATGTGATTATTTAATTAAGCCTGTAGATTAGTTTGGTAATCACTCACTTAGGATATTAAAAAGTATTTGACTGGTAAATGGTAGTGGTCTTAAGAAAACATATATGGGTTTTTTTAAGAACTTATTTTGGTTTTTCTTTGCTTTGTTAATGTATATAGAAAATTATTAATTTCATAAGAATAAAAATACGAGATTATGGTATGCTTAATCTTATCATCATGAGTTGTATGTAGGTTCAACCCAATTGTGTTTGGGTGAATGGAAGATTAATTATTGCATGAGATTATTCATTTCCTCACTCAAATCATTGTTTTAAATAGCATCTCAAAAATGCTAGAAGAATAAAACACATTAAAGGTGATCTATGTTGAGCTAAGTATATTCATAGATGAATTCTCAAATTAAAAGTTTAAGCATATATATGAGGATTAAACGATGATTTCATTGTAAATCCATCCCAAATATATATTAAGTGGTCACTAATCAATTACTTTCTATCATAAATTTAAACATTCATCACAAGTAGGGGGTGATTTGAAATGCCAACTTAACCTGAACTCGAATCGAAAGATTGGGTTCGGGTTAAAATACTAACCAAATTAATTTTTTTGGTCGGGTTCGAGTTAACCGAGCAATCCAAAATTAAATTGAAACTGACTCGCTAACCAGGCATTGAGATGAAATCGACTAGCAAACTTGAAATCGACTTAAAATTGAATTGAAACTGACTCGCTAACAAGACATTGAGATGAAATCGAACCACCAACTTGAAATCGACTTGATAGACTCGAATCGACAAAAATTTGACCTGAATAGTTGTTATGTCTTATGTTAATTAAAGGGTTATGTGGGTCATATTCAGGTCATCAAATTAAAAACAGGTCGGTTCGAGTCAAGCTGTTTCGAGTCGGGTTTATTTAGGGTCAAACCCGATTTGACAATCCTAATCACAAGAAAAAGAAAATATGTTGTCCCATAAATTATCTCATACGCGATAGATGATTCCATGCATATTTTTTAATGTTTTTAGAAAATAAAATGATTCTACCTTGAAATTTATAGTCTATATATATCACCCATATACTCAGATTGACATTGTTATAAATGATAGAGGATACGTCATCAACAGAATTTGTATTTGGCATGAATCTCGATGCAATTACCACCGATCTTGGAGCATTTTTTGAGTAAAAAAAATCCAAACTCTAATTAAAAATCATTCAAAATTTTGATTTTAACAAACTGTCAAAATAACTTGCTCGATGAGACAAACACAATGACGCTAAAAGTTGGTCCAATCCGAGTCAAATTAAGTTCAGATCGAGCGGTTAAGCTATTTTTTAAAGCTTCTAACGCACAATTAGAAGGTTAAACGGATTTCAAATTAAACCTAATTATAGTCAAATTGAGCGTATTTACAAGACAAATCAAACGAGCCCAAGATCACTAAATACTAACTTTATTAAGACACTAAAATGTTCACAAAATATTGTTTAATTGAGAAAATCTTTCCAAGTTGTTCAATGGAATAGCCTGAATTCCTAATTTATTTGTACGGATGCATCTACCAGACTCTATAAATAGAGCACCATTCCTTTCATGAAGGGGGGCTAGACCTTAAACTAGAGGAAGACTAGACCTTGAAGGAGAAGGAGATGAGGTTCATTGTTCTAGACTGAAGGTGCAACGAATGTTGTTTAATCCTCCAGCTGCCAACCTCCAACAACCACCGTTTGCTGGTCGTTGTTGACCACCAGCCTTACTCATTGCAATGAATCTCATTGATGAATCACAACATGTGTTATGGAATTTTAGCGTATGTTATAGAGTAGTAAAGCACCCAATGAAGCAACACATCATCATCCTAAAAACCGTATGGTGATGCACCCCTAAGACAATGCACTGAAGTTGTAGTAAGTGCTCCCAATTATAGTAACTCTCGGTCGTTGTGTAAAAATATTGTACTTTAAGGAACTGTGTAGTTCTTTTCTATCCTTGGGACAAGAACCTGTAGATGTACTCACAAAATCATGGTGAATTTTTCTAAGTGGGCTAAACCACATAATTTTTTCCCTTTTCATGTTTTTCATGTATTTTTTATGTTTCTACCTGTCACTTTAATTACCTGGATGTGTATTAAATTTTTGTACAACACTAAAACGCTAAATAATCACTCTACCGTCACTGATCTTTTGACATACATCAATTTGATGTCGTCTATGGAAAGAAAAAGACTTGTGAAAGTTGTTGAGTAGCCATTATCACAACATTAATAAAAACATAGCAACCACCGCTGACATCTACCATTCCAGATGACAATCATGTAGTCAAGAACGTCAAGCCTCTGTCACTTCTCACCTTGAAAGACATTAATCTGCCGCAAAGGGGAATCAGTTCGCTCTTTGGAGGATTAAGTACATGGGATGGAGAGGTCTCAACATGAGATCCTTCAAATCCTACGTGAGGCCCGAAAACATGCTTGCATAGTAAGATGGGCCTTACTTACCACCAATTCAGTGGCCAATAAGTAATACATTGTTTTAGCATGCTCGTACCGAGCTCCCTCCTTACGATGGAAACCTCTGCAGGATGCCAACCTCCTCGATACTATGATATCCACTCACCTGCCTAGCGCGACTAGGCCAACATTCACTCTCGAACGTCCATGGAAAACTTGGTCCAACCACACCTTTCTATTGCTTCTAAAAGCTTAATTCATGGTGAGCTATGCCGCCTGGTTGTAGAAGAATTCTCTCTAGGGGATAAGGACCACTTTCCCGCTCATTACAACATTCAAGAGTCTTCACCCTTTGCTAAGGTCGTCCTTGAAAAACCCATCCCAGTGGATTTCAAGCACCCAAACATTATTGAAATATCGTGTACATTTAATGCTCCTTTGATACGCTTCTCTGTCACGTGTTCTCTATCATTCTCAAGGATCAAGCTCGCACCTGGTTCTACTTACTCGTGGGGGGCACTATCAACACCTTCAACAAGCTTGCTAAGCTATTCATAGAGTAACTCATAAAACAGGAGGATCGTAAAAATTCATCCCATCTCTCGAGAATTTATCATAATGAGAGAGAGTCACTCATGGACTACTTCTGTAGTATTTCCACTGAAGCTCGTCAGATTTCAAGGGTGGATATGGAGTTGCTGAGAGGAGTATCCTTAGAGGACTTCACTATGGACTTTTCTACTCAACATTGATGCGAGAGAAGGTCTACCCTTATGTTGGCCTTGTTCATCATTTCAAAGCTTAAAACAATGTAGATGATGCCTTCAACACACACTAGGAGAAGTTCGAGTGATTTAGGGTCAAGCGTAAGAATACTCGGGTTATACAAATTAAGGCTCACAAAAAAGAAAGTCTAAGCAATAATGTAATGATGATCTCCCTCTTCTGCCTGCAAACCACCAACGGGAGCATAGACCGAAGGAAAATTATACACCACTCAACATGTTATGTGTTGACATTCTAATGGTTAATAGGGATGAAGAGTCCATCAAGTAGCCGCACCCTTTTAAACCCAACTCTGGGAATCACGAACAATATTGTCACTTCCACCGGAGTTGTGATCACACCATCAAAGCATGCAAGCAGCTTAAAAAAAAATTGAGAGACTAATTTGATAGGGTACTTGGGTTGATTTGTGCAAGATAAGCCCACTAGTATAGAGAATGCTCCAACTAGAAGGCAACAAACACAAAAGAAACAATATGGGAGTCACCAAATTGTTAATGAAATTTAAATAATTACTGAAGGCCCATTGTTGTTTCATCAAGTATTCATCACCAAACCTGAAGAATCAATGTAAAAGAAACTGCACTTCGAGCCCATCAGCTTTGATGAGTTCAATTTGGAGGGGTTCCAAGTCCCTCACCAAGACCTTCTCATCGACATTACAGGAATTGATGAATCTTGCTACAATGTGAAGAGGATCATGATTGAGAACAACTCTATCACGTCTTGTTCTCCTCAACATTCCTTATTTTGGGTTTGATAAGAGAGAAACTGCAACCTATATTCGGGCCATTTGATGGGTTCGATATTCGACTAGTAAGAGTCAAAGGAATGATCAATCTTCCTGTCACAATGAAAGAATTTTCTCGACAGATGACTCACTCCATCCAATTAATCATCGTCAGGTAAAAATCGACATATAACTATCTTCAAGAGGACCCTTCAGTCTATCTTCCACATCGTTACTTCTGTGCCACACCTCAAGCTAAAGTTCCCAACCACTACATGGATTATTGTTGTGCATGAACATCAACAGATAACATAATTATGCTAGCTTAGGCAAGCCCAACCATGCTCATCAGTGATGCTCAACATTAAAAACTTCAATCTCTAAGATGAAGATGTCTCCCAATGAGCTTCTCTCGTAGAAGACTTGATCCATGTTCCACTATCAAGCAATCATCCCTAAAAAATGGACCAACTTAGTTCCTTAATCTCTAATGAGCAAAGATCAAAGTACACAGATCTTCTCTAAAGAAACCATGAAATCCTTGCTTGAACACCAGTGGATATACTTGGAATCTACCCAAAAGAAATCAATCACTCCTTAAAGGTGGATCCAAATTTCAAGTCAGTCTTTCGATACAAGAAATTTTTTTTCTTTTCAGATCACCTGCAAGCAATTGAACAAGAAGTTAGCAAGCCTTTAGAAGCTAGGTTCATAGGAGAGGTGCACCACCCTGTATGATTAGCAAATTTCATGATTATTAAAAAAGCTAGCAAAGCTTGGAGGTAGTGTGTTGACCACACTTACCTCAATAAGGTTTGCCTAAAGGACATTTTTTTCTTCTTTCACATAGGTAAGCTTATTGTGATAACATTAGAACACCAAATACTTGGTTTCTCAAATGCTTATTCAATGAATAATTAGATAAAGATGGATCCAAGAGACGAGGATGCGCCTCCTACCAAACAAGGGTACTATCAGGTCATCTCGTTTGGGTTGAAGAATATTGGCCCAACCTACCAACACCTCATGAACAAAGCCTTCGAAGATCTCCTCGAGCATATGATGGAATTGCACATTGTGACATCCTAACAAAAATCCTAAAGGCATCCCAACATGTCTCTTATTTAGAAGAATGCTTCCAACTTCTCATCGTTATAACATATGCTTCAACCCAGCTACATGCGCCTTCGGAGTCACATCAAGAAAATTCATGGGTTTCATGGTCACTCATCATGGGATCGAGTGAATCCTAAGAATATCAAGACAATAAGAGACAAGGTGCTCCCAAGAAACATTAAGAAGGTGTAATGCTTGAACGGACGTACATCCGCCATATCATGTTTCTTAGCTCACACTGGGGATAAGTACCTACCATTCTTCAATATATTAAGATACCTCAAGACATTGGTTTCTAGTGAACATAAGAATTTTAGATTGCTTTCAAGCAATTCAAAAGGTACTTGCCTTGCTACGTTTCTTTTCAAAGATTGTCCAACGATAGATGCTATATATATACTTGGTTGTTTAGCCACATGCTATAAGATCTAGCCTAGTGAGGGAAGAAAAGCTTATTCAATGGCTCGTCTACTAAATTAGCAAGATTATCTTCAATATATATAAAGAGTTGTTACTTAAAAAAGGCTGGGGATAAGTACCTACCATTCTTCAATATATTGAGATACCTCAAGCCACTGGTTTCTAGTGAACATAAGAATGTCAGACTGCTTTCAAGCAGTTCAAGAGGTACTTGCCTTGCTATCTTCCTTTTCAAAGATTGTCCAAGGATAGATGTTATATATCTACCTGGTTGTCTAGCCTCCCGCTATAAGATCTACCATAATGAGGGAAGAAAAGCTAATTCAATGGCTCGTCTACTAAATTAGCAAGATTCTCTTCAATATATATAAAGAGTTGTTACTTATTGGTAAACAAGACTGTGTTATTCAAGATATTTTTAGCTCGAAGGCTATATATATACTTCCAGGCCCACCCCATTAGCACTACATGCAACGCCCTCTAAGGATCATTTTATAAAGGCCAGAAGTATTATAAAGATTAGTTAAATGATCAATGAAATTGGGACAGTTTGGCATTCTCTACGTGCCCCAACTAGACGTAAAGTAATAAGTATTGGATGACTTTGTAGTTGAGCATACCATACCTACGTCTGACAAGTAGCCCATTTCTCCCCCGATGTTAGCTCATTAGACCTTGTATATTAACAAAGCATCTGGAAGCTCAAAAGTTGGTGTTGGGATACTGCCCATCTCCATAAAACAAGACATTTCAGAGTATAAACTCTACTTGAAATCTTTAGTCACCAAAAATATTAATGAATATAAAGCCCTCGTCATTGGATTGAAACTCACCGTCGATTGTGAGGTGCAAAACTTGAACATCCACACTACCTTTCAGATTATCGCATTCTAGTAGAAAGAATTTTGATGCCCAAAACTTCTCATTGGTACAAGTTCTCAGCTTGGTAAAACACTTTTTCTCTCATCAAAGAGTATTAGATCATCCACCTATTTCCAAAGCATAACACCTGAGTTTATGCCCTCTCCAAGCTTGCGATCTCAATTTTTGGAGGCCTCTTCAAAAGAAAGCACATCAAAGAGACACATTTTGCTAGCATATTGGGCCTTTGAGTGATACAATCTATTGACGAGAAGAGCTTTCTTAGATGAATTCCATAATTTCCTTTCTGCAAGATGGAAAGTTGCACGTTGATGTTATCGCGTTAATTCACCTTTAATGTATGGTTGCCAACCTCATCATTATTAGGAATTACTATATAAGAAGATAATTGTTGTTTCACAACTTTAATGTCTTCCACCATCATGACTACGCTCTACGTGAGGTTCCTTTTGGGATATCTTGGTAGCACCTTGGAGGTAGAGTTATCAACATCAAGATATCGAGGCAATCATTTTATTGGCATACGATCAAGCAAGCTGCAATGGGATCCATACAAAAATGCAAAAGTTGTCAGCTACACTTTCACCTCATGCATGCACTACCAGTAGAACTCACATCCCTCCTAAGCCCTTGGACTTTTGCCCAATAAGGCGTAGACGTCATGGGACTGTTTATGATTGTCATCAGATAATGAAAGTTCATCATCTTAGTTGTCGATTACTTTACTAAGTGGGTGGAAGTTGATCTGCTTGTCAAGATCACTATAGTAATGTCAAATAATTTGTCTGGAAGTACATCCTTTGTCACTTTGATCTTCTCAAAAATATTATCACCGATAATGAGACTTAATATCTAGGAAATTCTTCACATCTTTTTGCAAGTATCTCTACATCCAACTGTTGCAAAAAGTCGTAGCTCGTCCTCAAATGAACAGGCAAACACAAGTGACCAATCAGATCATACTCAAAGACTTGAAAGACTTGCCTTGATAAAGCTAGGGGGAAGTGGATTGAAGAGCTCCACAGTGTCCTCCGGCTTACTGCACCACCTCACAAACTCTAACTGAGTAGACGCCTTACAACCTGTGCTTCAACAGATAGGCTATCTTTCTGATTGACATTGGGCTCCCAAATCCTTGAGCCATTAACACGGACGACAATGAGAAGAAATTAGCAAGACTTCTTCCCAGAAACATGTGATGTGGCACACTTCAGAGTTACTTTCTACCATCAGAGGATGGCCCGTCACTTCAACTTCAAACCTCAACCTATCTTCATTAGTGATTTTGTGTTGTGCAATCTTGAAGTAGTTGGTTGTGGCCAACAACGCAACAAACTATCCCCCTTTGGGGAGGGTCACTATACCATCGCTAACATGATCAAGCCTGAAACCTTCAAGCTTAAATATTTGGAGAGGAAGAAACTGCCTCAAACCTCAAATAGAGAATCCCTGCAAGTAATACATGTGACTGTCCAATCATGTTGTCTTTATTTTGCTTCTATTGTTCTTTTCCTTTGTTTTCCATTCTTAGTCGTTGTATTTTTACACTTTACTTTATTTCCCTAAGAGCGTCAATGTACTTATGTTCTATTAAATGAATATGATTCTTCTTTATTTTATTTATACAAACGACACATTCCAGGGAACAAAATAGTTTAATTATGAACCAATTCAAACGCTTGACCCAAAATTGTGTAACTTTAGTTATATTTTAGTTAATCACGATCAATCCAAAGAGTTTCGATTCAACCTCTTCTTTACGATTTAATATCGTTGAGCCTCACTCCGATACAAAACCCCAGATAGGTTAAAAGTCCTTGGTGAACTGCACCTAACGCCCTCAACATAGGTTAATGAAGCGAGCAACACTCCAACTAGTAACCTCAGATGGGTTAAACCTTAGTGGACTTCAGTTAGACTCTTTTTTAAGGGTTAAAATCATCAAGTGATACCCGGATGCATAGCACTAATAAAGTCAAAAGCCACTGATGGAAACCTTCATATAAATTAGAAGCTCAGACCAGCATCTCAGACACAAAAAAAGTGAGGCTGGTGTAATCATTAGCTTGCTTGACAATAAATGAGTGCAANATATCACCAACAACTACATCAACTTGACTCACCTAAATAAGTATAGATGTACATGTAAGGAAAGCAGAAAGAAAAAAAAGAACTACATTAGTCCTACTCAAACGACAGAACATAGATGAACATGATACGAAATAGAAAAAAACTAGAAGGCTACTTGACGTCACTATTCTCCTCCACTTCCTTGTCACTAGAGAACCCTTCTTCAACTTGCTCTTAATATCATCACCGTCAGAATATGAATGAGAGTCTTTTGAAGCCAGGCTAGGGGTAAGTTCATTTATGTCTACTCATGTCCGACATCACACTATTGGGGCTCCATTCAGGAAGCCCAAGCTGAATCCTTCCTGGAAGAAACATTTTCGTTACTCTTTCACCTCAACGTCAAGCATCTGGTTGTGATCCTCATGAATAGGATCTCAAAGGATGGAGTTGAACTCATTCTAGTTTCTGAAGTCCTCCACAAATCTCTACTCAACTCCAACAGTGTCAATTAACTTCTCGAACCTCCTCCTTAAGAGCTTACATCATTGATCTCATGGCCTTTGGGCTCTTGTTGCTTTGACTGAGGTTAGCTCATGCCTTCACCAACTCGTCCCGAGTCCTCTCCAGATCCTGACGTTGCAACAAGAAGGAAGTCGCTATCGAGGGTAGCTTTGTCATGTGCTATGTCAATTAAGATTTTAATGGCACAACTCTCTCAGCTCTGAAATTGTATCAGCGCTTGTACTCGACTTAGAGGAACTTGATCTTGATGAACTAAGAGTTCCACTATCTCAACGAAAGGCTAAGCCCCATCTACAGTCCCATCATTTTATCCATATGAAAAAATAGTTTGATGTCAAACATATGAAAGAAATATGTAGCAACAAAAGATGAGAAAAACTCACAAAGTCCTTGGCCACATGGAACACGGTGCATGGATGAGCCAATATATTCTCCGAGATGTGAATCTTTGAAAGAATGGGAAAAGGCCTCCTTACCTCTTCCCTTCGCTTGCTCTGTTTTTGAGAAAGTATCTCACAATCATTGCACGGTGGGAGCTACTTTGAAGGTGCTACAAGAGCCAGCACTGAGTATCTCTTCTCAGATTTCTTCAACATAAGTGCAAGAGATCACTCAGAATGAAAGGGGAGTCCGATCTTGAATAGGAATTCCTTTCTTATTAATTCATGGACATTTTATACCTCGAGCTATATCTTGTTGAAATCCTAAAATTTGAGCATTCGTAGTTTTTTTTTTTTTTTTTTGANCACCATTTTTCGTGAAATCTCTAATCATTGTGTGCAAGAAAAAATCATAAATACTAGTGTCTTGCTAGATCCTTTGTGCAACAATCCAATCGCTTGCTTTTGAAAGACACACAACCATGTGTGTTACTAGTAAACCCTCCCAATCGTACTAAAATCCCAAGCGTTAACTTAAACTTGTGTTTTCTGTAAAGGGCGACAAGTTTGATGACAATTGCCACCACATTATAAGAAGTTGTGAGATACTAACACTAATAGATTTTAGAATATCAATTAGCATAGTTGATGACAAAAGTTGCGAGCCAAACCGCAACGTTACCCTGCAAATGGCAATGTGTCCAAGGGAAGTAGAGTAGGCTCGATTAGCTAGAGCATAAATATTCACTGCCGTCTCGGTCGGGAAGTAAAATTTCTTTCAAAATAATATCAAATCAGCCTCAAATAGAGTCTACTGCACCTCCTCGAGAATCTAAATCTTCCTTTCATTTTCAAGGAGGCGGGGTTCCCCATAAGTCGATATCTAGTAAAATAGAAAATCTCCTCTGAAAACTGTAACAAGAGCATAGAAAAATCTCTTCCACAATGCCCAATTTTTTTTCTTCTCGTTTGGCATGAAAAATCCTCTCCAAAATGCATGACTGCGAGAATGGAAAATGCACTCTAGAATACACGGATGTGAGATTGGAGATCCCCTCCGAAATGCATGGCTAGGAGAATCCAATTTGTAATCCTCTTGCTGGCCTATTTATAGAATTAGAATGACCCAAAAAATAAATAAATAAAATACTAAAAACTGTCCAAATATAGTTTGTCTATTGAATCCCCACGTGAACAATCTGATTTCGTGCAATCAAACTGTTCAAACGCAGGATCCAAGTGTTTCCATACCTGCAGCACAACACATCATCCCACACACATTGGATCGCTAACGTGGCTACTATACTGACATGCAGTTTAATGTCTGTAGCACTGTAGCATGTTGGATCGTCCCACACACATCGAATCGCTGAAGTGGAAGCCTGTTCTGCCAACCGGACGCGAGCCATGGTTATGCATAATATGCTAACTCGAGCTCACTCCAGTGGGATAGCATTCGAGGCCTCATTGGCCGCTCTACCGGGCATTGCGACTGAATTTGCGATCAAGCGGGACACATTCAAGACCGCTCTAGTCCCTTGGGCCAGCAACCCAGACACGACTGATTAGAACTAAGCATCGACCCAGGCCGAATCTATATACATACATACACACATATATATATATGTATATATATATATATATATATATGTATATATATATATATATATATATATATATATATATATATATA
>JXCR01027699.1:97137-136060 GCA_002079205.1 Phalaenopsis hybrid cultivar
TATATATATATATATATATATATATATATATCATGGATGTCGTCATTCCTCTCTGCTAGGGTTTCGCTTTATGGTTAACCCTAGCTTTCTGCTACACGGATCTCTCTCGCATTTCTATTTCCTTGCTTCATCTTCGTCGAAGTTGTCTTTCCAGACGACGAGGCAGGCTCGAGTTTTCGCATTTCTTTCCAGACGACGTCCTCTTCTGTCCACGATGCCTCCTTCGCAGTCCTCGCGTCGTCTCGATCTGGCGGCAGAGCAGCAGCTCTGCTCGCAAAGTCGCAACTGCGTTCTCGTCTGTCATTCTCGCCCCTCTTTTGCGATATTTCCTCACAGAGTGACTGACACCGGCCAAGGTGATAGCCTTAGGGGTTCTTTCCTACGTCGCTGCTCTCGCCGGTGATAACCCCGCTCCCGCCCCTCTTTCGAATATGTTTCTGCAACGTTACCATGATACTCTTGCTCTTGGCGTTAAAACTGGATTTCTCAAAAAAACATCTTGTACAAATGACAAACCTGCAATATTTCTCACAGAGGCCGAGATCTCCACCCTAGCTGCGCCCTACTGACTGTTTTCTTTATGGAAACTCTAAACTTGAGCTAATTTGAAAGGATTTTGAGCAAATGAAGCTGAAAGGGGGTTGTAAGATTGGTAAATTGGATGTTCGGCACATTCTCATTCAATTATCAAATGATGAAGACTACGCCCATTTGTTTGCGAGAAGACTCTTTCGAATAGACAACCAGGAGTGAAGGTTTTAAAATGGACGGTGGATTTTGACCCTCGTACTGAACCTCCTACCATTCTTGTTTGGCTGCGCTTCCCAGGTTTGAAGGTCCACATTTACGATCAAGAGCTCCTCTTAGTTTTAGCGATGGTATATGGTAAACCTTTCAAAACCGATACGCCTACTGTCAATCTGACTCGGCCTTCTGAAGCTAGAATTTTAATAGAACGGGATATTACTTTACCTTTTCCGGGAGAGATATGGATTGGCACACAGCATCAGAGATTTTGGCAGCAAGCAGAACTTGAACAGATATCACTTTATTGCACCCACTATCGTATGTTTGGACATTCTCTTTCTCAATGTTATCAGTTACATCTGAATCTAAAACCTCCAAGTAAAAATGTTATTGGATCTGCCCCACTTCATACTTGTCCCTCTTCAGCTTCCGAGTGCATTCCACAGACTATTGAAACACTGGTTGACAGGATATCACCTCTCCCTCCCACTAACGGAGACAATATTGTTTATGTTCTTCCGACTAATGTATTGGAAGATGGTTTACTTGAGCATCCTACAATCTCTACCACTGTTAAAAACAATATTGAATGATACTTACCTCCAAAGGATATTCTTCGGTCCGATAATCAGGATAGTATCAGGTGCTGAGGAGACATGTTTACCATCTCTTCAGAATGAGAATGTTGTTACTGTTAGTCAGGAGATGGGGGCTCATCCTCTTCTACATGCCCGACAATCTGTTGACCACACTGATCAGATGAGTCGGTCTTCGGATGAGGAATGATGGGTATACACATTTAGGAAGAAAAAGAAGAATGGAGGCACGCCCCAGCTTGGGAATTTAATGGATGATACTTAGTAACTTTGGGTAATGACACGACACTCAGCAATTTGTTAGCTGACTCTGCTCCTAGAACCAGAGGCAGATGCAGGATCAAACTGACTCATCCCTAGCAACTTATTTTCTGCGAGTTTTGAATTTTAGAGTTTTATATATATCTTTTCTTTTTTAGGATGTTAGTGTCTGTGTATCGTATGAGTATAGCGCATTTATTGGGTCATCTCATCAACCTTTATGTACATTTTTAATTTCAATAAAATTATCCCTTGGGCGTTTATATATATATATATGACCATGCCCATTTATAAATATTAATTTATACCTTTAACGTTAAAGCTTTTATTTTTTATACTATCATTTTCTTTTGTCGGTCTTTTTTTTTTTTGAAAATAAAATTTTAATTTTAAATTTAATATTTAACGTAAATTTGATTTTGAAAATGGTATTATTTATTTTTGGAAAACAATGAGACCGAATAAACATCATATATCTATTAGTTTAAATAATTGAGCACGATAACATAAATGATATATCATCTCGAAAGATGAACATGTCAATTATGGTAGGCTTAATTATTTAAACTTAAAAGTTTATGATTCTATTTTGGTCTGTAAATTTTATAACCAACGAATTTCTCTATCTAATACACAGATTATACAAGATTTGGATTAATCTGGGTTCTTAAATCCCTATAAATGCAAACCCCTACAATTAATTAAATCTTAGATAATCGAAGTCACCCAACAAAACTCTCGATTAAGATCAGGGTTTCGTCTTCAAGAATTCAACGTTTAGGTTTCCACGATTGCTTATAAGATTCAAATGAAAAAGTTACAATGTGAAACAGTTATTTTCAGAATCCAAAGAAGTGAAAAGTAGAAGATGTTAAAGATACTGAAGAAACTTCAGTGACATCTCAAACTAACATGTGGTTTGGTTTTAAATCTTTGAAAGATAAATTATTTGATGTTTCAGTCCTGTAAATTATTTAGATATTCAAGATTTATGTCAACATGCCATATGTAAATGACCCAAGAAAATAGGATGATTTATATCATGTCAGACAACGGCCTCGAAATTCTAAAGTGTTTTAAGACTTATATTGTACAACATAGAATCGTACGAAGTCCTAAAAGAAAATGTGAAGATATCGTCTTACTAGACGAACAACATCGATGTCCTATGGGTGTATGTTATTTAAACCTAAGAAAGTTCATTTGAAGTTGCTCCTTCTGTCTTCTGTTGTCGTCTCGACCGTTGCCCAAAGATAAATCGTCACTTGACCACGTCGTTGACTCGTCGCTGGAAAGAAGAAAGAGAAGAGAGAACAAATTTTAAGTAACTTATTACAGATTCTTGTTGTTGTTATTATGGGTTAAATGAATTTAAACATTATTTTGTAGTTATACTAATGTGTATCATGGAATTTTGAAAGGTGTTGAATGAAAAAATGTATTTTGGTTATATGTTGTAGAGTCCAATCCTAAGCATGTGTTCAACTACCCTAGGGTAGTGTATAAACATGTTAGAAAGGCAGTAATAACTAAAAACATGAGTACAAATGGATATGTACTGTACGGTATAGTAGGAAAAAACAAAAGAAAGTCATATAGTAAAGTACAATAAAGAAAGAAAGGAACTGTGCAATAAAGTATAGTAAAAAAAGAAAAGAACAAGGCGTATCTGACTGATTCTGTTGATTGCTTCAAAACAAGTTATAATTGCATAGTATAAATGTATATATAAAGTAAACATTTGCAACTTACATTTGAAAGACTTGAGCATGCATAATTTTTTTTATAAAAGTTAAGTGATAGGCATATGGAAAATCAAAATAGGGTATAGGAATTTAAATTGGGTATGGGCTCAGACTAGACTTTTATTTATCACGATCCCAAAGGCAACTGAAATATCGAAGTCTATATACCAATATTGAATAGCAACCAGCAGCAAAACACACTAAGGTTAGGTAACTACAACTTCCCGCTAGCTAAATAGCAAGTGAACTACAAAAGGTAAGCATCCTCAACTGTTTGTATCTTATATATGTATGTCATGTTTATGTGTGTAGTGTTTCATGTAACCAATATTGTATTTGATTTATTTCCAATCTTCAATATCATAAAACTATAGTTCACAAGTTGTCAGGGTTGAAATTGCAGCCACCTGCAACCTATAGAAGTTTTAAGGGCAACTACAAATCGAATACTGGTTTAAAGGTTTCAGCCATAAAAGCATGAAGATAATGTCATACATCATCACCCTTGCCCCACATTTCCAACTTATACGCCAATTCGATATTCCATATGCTTTCAAACAAGTGAAAATCTGTCATTTAAATAGTTTAGCCAAAAGGGAAATAAATCTCCATACACTTCAAGAAAGACATTTTTTTTTAAACAATCAAATCAGAGAAATTCTCAAGGATAACATTATATGCTAACATTGCCTCAAAATTATTGTCTTCGCCTATTCTCCAAATCATTTAACATTGCAAATCTTATAATCATCGTAGCTGAATATGAAAGTGATATACCTTATCACTTATATTAAGATTAGTTTAAAACTTTCAGCATGATTTAAAGCTCATTTATAGAATATCAAAGGGCGGACAACTAACCAAAAGTAGAGGAGCAACCAATTATATATAAATAAATTCATAAGCATCATCGGCATCTCATATAATTAATCATGAACTCCCATATAGGAATAATAGGAGGTTCAAATAAGTAAACAGCAACAACAAAAATACTTCATCATTTAACTGTATGGAATTAAATTTCATGAGACTGCTCCATAACAAAAAACCTGATGACTTTAGATTATTTCCAAGTAAATTCAAAATCACAGCAATACCAAAAATGAAGTCTATAAACTTATAATTAGTCAGCATTTTGCAGATTAAAAAAAATACCCTTTGCTGACAAGTAATTAAACACAACTTATGCAAATTATAAGAGAACAACCATTTAATTACTATAAAATAAAGCAATAATGCTTCTCTGATGCCACTAAACATACCTGCCACGCTTAACCTCATCGAGCAAATGACCTGCTCTATTAACCTCAAAGAAGAAAAACTATGAAGGATGATACAATTGAGAGCATGGGATTGAAAGAAACAAATTTCCAAATAATTAAATGAGTTGTTTTTTTTTTCTTTTTTTGGGAAACATATGAGTCAGACTCAACTTCATTAAAAAAATATATAAAAGCACAAATTGACTCAAAAATGGAAAAATTAGAGACTCAAAAAAACATAAAATTTACAATTTTGAAAGAAAGTTCAGAAATAAACATAAATATTATAAAAACAAATGCTACAAAACATCAACCAACACCAAATATCTTCAAACTGAAATTGGCTATACTAAAGTGTAAGAAATCTCTTCAACAATAACCAACACCAAATAGCTTCAATCAATAATTTAAACAAAAATAGATAAGAGGCTTCTAATGCAAAACAACCAAATGGGCCACCAACTTTGAGTAGAATGGGAGTTTCCATAGCAAACATCTTCCAAATGAGAACTAAAGAAACAGGCCTAGGGGGATAACCATCACTTAAACCTCCAGCCATAGACATTCTCTTCAAAACAGCAAGCTCAGAGCTTCATAATCAAGTAGAGTAAGTTAGAAAGATTAATAATTAAAACAATAAATCTATAAAATCCAATTAAGTTCCAAAAGCTCCAATAGAAGGAAGAGAAACACTGAAAGCACAAAAAGACTATAAAGAAAACATGTAAGAGCCAAAAAAATTACTAGGTTAAAAGAAAAAAGAAAGAGGAATCACAAATAACGAGAGAGCTCAACATAACCCAATAATAATGTAATAATCACCATCCAAAACTAGGACAAGTTATAGCATTCAAGTAATAGAAGCTAACAAAATATGTTTATAATGGTTGAAACATAAATTCAACGTTTTCATCCACTTAAAAACATTTCCAAAAAGTAAAGAAAGAATAAGATGCTTAAATTAATCTCTAGAGACGGTTGAGATCAAATATGTTGAGAGTATTCGTCATGGCTCAACCATCAACCCAAATACCAACTCAGTCAGCAAAAACCAAACAACAACTAGAGAATCAGTTAAATATCAAATATCAACATTAACAATCTAAGTACTTTAATAGTTATTTTATTTATCATATTTAATTGTTTATCTTTTCATCTCTTATACCATACTTTCATTTATACATTTACTTATTCGTATTTCTCGCTTCCATTTATACATCTACTTGTTCATATTTGTCTTGGCATATCGAATGCAAATAACAATAATTATATAGGTGCATAAACTTTTATAATTGCACTTGAATGCGTATAAAATACAATCACACAATAGCCTGTACATCTTAAAATACAACCACTTTTTTCTCTTCTTGCATGAATAGTTTTATAAAAACTCTCATACATCTTAAAATATAATAATAAAAGAATTATAAAAATTAGTTAATAAATATTATTATGCTTCTAAAACCTATTGGTAAAAATAGTTCATAAAAATGACACCACATTATTATATAACTCGCTTTTATAATGATGTAATAATTCTCTAAAAAAATAATTTCAATAAAAAATAATTTTATTGTTATACTTGCAATGTTCATGAAAATAGATAAAAATATTCTTAAAAAAATAGTTAAAAAGTATACTATAATAAATTAAAAATGATTTATGAATCAAACACAAAATTAATCTAGACAAATTAATCATATAAAATGAGGTAAATTTTAATAAGTTGAAATTAACTCTATATTAAAATCAAATAAATCAATTATAAAATTAATTCTAAAAACTGATTAAAAATTAATAAACATAATATAACATTTAAGTTATATTAAATCTGAAATCATTTCATCATAAGTGCACCTCAGTATTCTACGTGGAGTTGTGACATTTTTCCCTACTTAGAAAAATGTCATCTTCAACATTCATAATTAGCTAGTTATCAAACAAAAATAGACATAATTATCCTATATCAAATTAAGCTTCTGAGCTTATAATATGCTCAACCATGATAACCTTCTTCCAAATTGGAAGTGTTAACAGTTGCTTTAGCCTTTAGACCCTACTTGGATGAGAATGATATGAGCCTAAAGCAAGCCTACTCCCCTTTGGTTGGCTATAAGCTGGTAAACCATTTGGCCACCTCTACCCACTCAATTAGGTATCAAGCTGCTCCAAGCCCTTAAGGGCAACCTCAAACCCACAATGACAACTCATTTGTGACCATTAGTGACCATGTTATCATTAAAGCCTACCTAATCCACCCATGTTTGAAAGAAGTTGAGCTTCATTAAGGATAAAAAGAGCCTCCTTAATATCAATTTGTGCATTTGAATTCATAGCTATATTAAGACGAACTCATCTAGAGATTCCCCCTCTTCTATAGTACCTACCTAGCCCTCTACCTGATTTGTAGCGATGAAAGCCTCATAGAACGTAAATTCAGACATCAATTCAAGCCTTCATGGAATTCACAAAATGAAGGAAAGTTATTGTGATTTTAAGATAAAGCTCCTTGGTGCAATGACTAAATTATTTTGTTTGAAACAAGGAATTAATTGAATTGAAAAGTAACAAAATAACTTTTATGATCAATTAAAAATAAATAAATTGTAAGGAATTACACACACACACACACACACACACACACACACACACACATATATATATCTTNGGAATTACACACACACACACACACACACACACACACACACACACATATATATATAGGAAAACCAATGGGCATCCCTAAACATGTTTGGATTTATGTATAATATTTTGAATTAATTTAAAATTTTTATTACTTTAAACATTAAAATATTTGTTAATTAATAAAAAATATGAATTATCTTCAAATAATTATAATTTTATTAAAATTTAACGTTGGACCCCCTTTATTTATTCAATAGTTTCCATTTTTTATTAATTTTAATTTATATTTAATTTTATTGTAATAAATATTTTAAAAATTTTAGAATATCTAAGTCAATTAAAAAAAAAACTATTTATAATTATTAATCAAAGTTTCTAATTTGTTAAATAATCCTAAAATTTTTATGAGAATATACTCTGATCATCCTTGACCATAAAATATATTTTTTTTTGATGAGTTTTTCAATAATAATTTGAATTTTTCATCAACATTCACTTAAAAATAAATTTACTTTAAGTAAACTCAATCAACCTAAAAACATATATCGGTCATTTTAAATAATTGGATAACCCTACATAGATTTTAAGCTTATTAAATCTAAAAAAAAATAATATCTTAGATTTAATTATAAATCAAGTATAAGGGAAGAAAATGTTAAATTAAGCCCTAATCACTATAACTGATATTAGGTGAACTCAATTAATAACATGCCTTAATCACCTTAGTAGTCAAATTAGGATGACTCCTCACTATTTGGTGAAGACCCACTTATCGTAACACTTTAAAATATTATTCAACTTGAATCAAACAAAAATAAAAAAATTTTAAATTCACCTATGAAACATGAATTACATAAATAAAAACATCCTAAACAACGATATTTAAATATGAACCTAAGTTGAAATTTAACATTACATGCTTTAAATAGATACAACTAGCATCGGGCATTTGTTTGATTGTGTGTTCACCAACCAAGATTTAGCTTAAGGGGGCTACATTTGATTACTTTATGATGTTATTTGATAGTGATGTGATTGTCTTGCTTGTCTGTGCGACTGCATACTTGTTATCATGATTTTTTTCAATTGTTTTCCACTGTATTATGTTAAGTTTTGTACGTTTTTCTTTTTTTTTTTTTTCTGGCAGTCATTTTCTACTTTTAGTATTTCATCAAATAGAGCCACATTACACTATTTTTCTAATTCTTCATTTGCTTTCATATATCATTTTTCTTTTCGACATTTTATATGCAAATTGTATCTTTGTATGGTGGCTTCGGATATTGTATGCATTTTTTATCATATAATTGTCATATTTGCTTGAAGTTTTACCACTATAATAACAAAAGAAATAGCTATATTTATGTAGTAGAGAGTCAATTTGCAGCATTTTCAATTTTATTTATACTATTCTCCACACTGGTTTTGGAATACTATCGAAAGTCATGCCCTATGTACGGTACGTTGATCTTTTTTGTTTTTTATTTTCTATCTTTTATTTATTTATTTATTTGTGTTTTGTTAAAGCAATTGCGATTGGCTATTTGATTAGGGTTTGTATGAGATCAATTTGATGTTTGTTATATATATATATATATATATATATATGTAAGAGATTACTAAGTTACACTACATTGCATGATAACAAGGCAAATGTGAACGATATTGTTCTATACCAACAAGATTCATAACCAAATACATATGATGCATAATAAAGATTGTACATGTGACTGCGAAGCTTAGGTTTTCCATGTTAATGTCCGTATCTTCTTTTATTTTTCATTGAACAGTCGTAGAGCTGCATACTCTTACTGCATCATCAATCTAGCTTACAACAGTAACGATGTCAGTCATGAGGTTGTGGAAGAGTCCAACTTTGACACTGGATTGCAACATAAATAAACAGAATAAAGTTGTTTTGATAGAAGAAGTCAAAGCTATAAAAAGAAAGATTAAATTATATAATTGATGCAAAATATTAAATTTAAATAAATACTTTTATTAAATTTATTATTTATTATTTAAATTTAATTTTATTGACTTTGTTGAAAGTTGTGGTTTATGAACTTTGAATTAATTTCTTTGAATGTTATATGAAGGACCTCCTTCCAGATTCTCCTTATACTTTTCAATGAGTCTTTCTCCATCAATGGTATTTTTGGAAATTTGGTGGCCAAGAAATTTTCACTATAATCAATGAGTGACAAACGCCGTGATGAAGTGATAGATGAAATTGGGGCTAAGAGCTATACAACAAAATTGAGGAAAGATGTAAAAGGGACATCCCTTTTTATGNCTGTTATGATAGAAGAAGTAAAGGCTATAAAAAGAAAGATTAAATTATATAATTGATGCAAAATAGTAAATTTAAATAAATACTTTTATTAAATTTATTATTTATTATTTAAATTTAAATTTAAATTTATTGACTTTGATGACAGTTGTGGTTTATGAACTCCTTCCAGATTCTCCTTATACTTTTCAATGAATCTTTCTCCATCAATGGTATTTTTGGAAATTTGGTGGCCAAGAAATGTTCACTATAATCAATGAGTGACAAACGCCGTGATGAAGTAATAGATGAAATTGGGGCTAAGAGCTGTAGGACAAAATTAAGGAAAGATATAAAAGGGACATCCCTTTTTATAAGATTTTAATAGGAATATAAAAATTTACTTTAAAAATAAAGTATTTTAGTTTTAATTGAAATAAAATTTAGTAAAATGCGCTGAGTCAAGAGTCCAATTATTTCTACTTTGTCTAGTCTTCGAGCCATTTTTGAATTATGAATAAAACGGACTGAGCCGACTGACCACAATGTCAAAATATAAATAATATACATCTTTTGAAAGATTATTATGATTTCATGATGATAATTGAATAAGAGATCATTTGTGATATGAGAGATCAACTTCTTAGCTGTGTATGAAGATTCAATGCATAAATATGAAAGAATAATTGCAAGATAGTACACTAGAGTTTTTACATGAAAAGTCTTTAAATAAAGAAATTAGGGTCTGACTTAGTTTAAATGATTTCCCTGGTATTATTCATAAGTTACAAATGATGTCATTATTTATAGTTAGAGGATGTTTCGGCACAATATCATAAACATCAATCATGTACAATGTATTCCATATTAAAGTTTGGAGGATTCTAGAGCCATTGAAGTTGTGTTTAAGAAATCACTTGTGATATGTTTGGTCATTTTCTTGGAGAAAAAGAGAAACTAGAAGTTTAGTATAATCTTAGCATGGAAGGCATGCTTTGGCCGTATTGGTGATCGTGTGTTCCATGATAATTACCAACATTGAGTATAAAGTTGATATATAAGGGTTTGGTATTAGTGATATCTGTCAAATTTTTAGGCAGTGACAAAAATAATCCGTGTGCATTTTCCTTGAAGATGAAGACAAGTAATGGAGTTGCAAGCATTGCTGGTAAGAGGGATATGTTTAAAGGACGATAATCGGGTGATGGTGTGCAGGTAATTGTAAACTAGCAATGATAGTTAGAGGATCAGATATGGGTGATGAAAGTTCGAGTGATTGTAATCAAGCGTACATGTAAAGTTGGGCAACCATAGTTGCAAGTTCGTGATCGAAAAATGTTAGGTGAATGTAAATGATTGATAGAGGTCGTAAATTTGAACTTGGTGTTGATGATCGAGCCAACATAGCCCGATCATGTTGATTAACTGGCAATAATTTTACCATAGTAAAATAATGAATGACTATAATTTATTATGATGATCCAGTGACAATAGTAAAATAGCTTTAGATAAGTTGAGTGTTTTTACAAACAAACAAATCTCAATCAAATATGCATGTTTAAAAAATAATACAACAATAATAATAATAAATAGTGATCCTAAACAATGCGACAAGAATCTCGAGCCATTGCATGAATATCGAGGCATTTCACGAATCTCGAAGTTTTTTTTAAACAAGAAATGTTCATAATTCAATTAAAAGTTATTCAGAACACTAATTTAAACAAACTGGCAGCCAAACCAACAGTTGATCAATTTGAAATTAGACCATTCTTATCAGTCCAAATCAATTTAGTGGCTTTTGTTAAAATAAGCTAAGAAAATAATACTAATAATAACTTTGACTAATATTTTGATAAAAAAACATTTACTTACAAGAAAAGAAATATAAAATATATATTCAATAATTAAGAATGCATTACAATAGTAAATAACAGCTCAATTACTACAATGATTAAATAATTGTAAATCTTTGACCAGCCGAAATCAAAGTCTCCAGAAGACCAAGCACCATAATTTCATTAAATATTTAAATTACTATAAATATCATCGATAATTTATATTAAATTGAATGAATAATTAGTAGTCTTTTTGCTACTTTTCTTAGACGTATTTACCCTTTTAATAATTCATTTTTTTTTTTGGAGAAACAAATAATGTAGTGCCGGTTTTCATCGGGAGTTGTCTTTTTTTACTCAATTATTTAAATTATTTATTTCATTTCATTTCATTTTAGGGGCATTTACTTTGCTTTTCCATAGTTTATACCACCCAAATTTTTATATAACATAAAAAATATCACTATTGTAAAGTATAGCCTTTCATGCATATGTAAGATGGTATGCATGTAAAAATCGAAATTGTTTCGGTGTTATATATGTGAATACATAGAAATTGAGTGGTATTTATGTAAACCTTCCTGCATTTTNGGTCCAATTTTTTCCACTTGGTCTAGTCTTCGAGCCACTTTTGAATTATGCCTAAAAGGGTATGAGCCGACTCACCACAATGTCAAAATATAAATAATATTCATCTTTTGAAAAGTTATTATAATTTCCATGATGATGACTGAATAAGCGATCATTTGTGATATGAGAGATCAACTTCTTAGTTGTGTACGAAGATTCAACGCATAAAGATGAAAGAATAATTGCAAGATAATACACTAGAGTTTTTACATGAAAAGTCTTTTAAAAAAAAAATAAGGGTCTGACCTAGTTTAAATGATTTCCCTGGTATTATTCGTAAGTTACAAATTATGTCATTATTTATAGTTAAAGGATGTTTCAGTACAATATCATAAGCATCAATCATGTACAATGCATTCCACATTAAAATTTGGAGGATTCTAGAGCCATTGAAGTTGTGTTTAAGAAATCACTTGAGATATGTTTTGGCCATTTTCTTGGAGAAAAAGAGCCACAAGATTAAGAAGTTTAGTATAATCTTAGCATGGAAGGCATGCTTTGGCCGTATTGGCGATCGTGTGTTCTATGACAATTATCAACATTGAGTGTGAAGTTAATATATAAGGGTTTGGTATTAGTGATATCTGTCAAATTTTTAGGAGACGAAAAAAATAATCAGCGTGCATTTTCCTTGAAGATGAAGACAGGTAATGGAGCTGCAAGCATTGTTGGTCAGAAGGATATGTTTAAAGAACTATAATCGAGTGATGGTGTGCAGGTGATTGTAGACAATCAATGATAATCAGAGGATCAGATATGGGTGATGAAGTTCGAGTGACTGTAATAAAGTGTACATCTAAACTTGGGAAACCATAGTTGCAAGTTGGTGGTTGGGTTCCCATAGTTGATCGAAAAATGTTAGGTGAATGTAAATGATTGATAGAGGTTGTAAATTTGAACTTGGTGTTGATGATCGAACGAACATAGCCTGATCATGTTGATTAACTGACAATAATTTGACCAAGGATGTTTGGCAATTATAGACAAAAATTGGTGATAGGGTACTTATAGTCAAGCAATTGAGGTTAGGTAGCCATATACAAATGATATAAGTTGTGAGATCATGGTTTGCTATCGAGGTTCAAATAACTATTGCCAGAAGATGGTGATCAGAAAGTTGTAGATGGGAGATTGTAATTCGAGACTATAAACATGTGATAGCAGATAGAGGATTAAAGTTGGGAGAAAATGATCTAACACTCAAGGAAGGGTATCAAAGTTTGAATGATTGTAGTGAGATGATTATGTTTGGGTAAAATTAAACCGGTAAATGTGGTTAGCCAATTAAAATTGGTGAAAGGTAATTAAGAAATAATAGTCGGTGAAGATGTTTAGAGGACCATAATTAAGTGCTAGAGAATGGAAGATTTTAGATGGATGCAGTGATAAGTCAATTGGTTTTAGTTGGGCAACAGAGGTATTGCATCCATAGAAGGGTGATCATATCGAAAGATCGTAGTCAGACAATAAGGGTCGGACACCTATAGACAGGTGTTTGTGGTTAGGAGGCTCTAATTTAAAGAGTATAGATGAGTGGCCATAATCCAATAATGATTTTCAAATGATCATCATCAAACAAGAGATGTTTGCTAACTATGGGAAGATGATATATGTTGAATGGCTATAATTTACTATGATGATCCAGTGACAATAGTAAAATAACTTTAGATGAGTGTTTTTACAAACAAACAAATCTCAATCAAATATGCATGTTTCAAAAACAATATAATAATAATAATAATAATAAATAGTGATCCTAAACAATCCGACAAGAATCTCGAGCCACTGCATGAATCTCGAGGCATTTCACGAATCTCGTAGCTTTTTTTAAACAAAAAATATTCATACTTCAATTAAAAGTTACTCATAACACTAATTTAAACAAACAACAGTTAAATCAACAGTGGGTCAATTTGAATTTAGACCTTAGTGGTTTTTTTGTTAAAATAAGTTAAGAAAATAATACTAATAATAGCTTTGACAAATATTTTGATAAAAATTCATTTACCTACAAGAAAAAATATATAAAATATATATTCACTAATTAAGAATGCATTACAATAGTAAATAACAGCTCAATAACTACAATGATTAAATGATCGTAAGAAATCAAAGTCTCCGGAAGACCAAGCACCATAATATCATCACTTTTCTAGAACTATATTAAATATTTAAATTACTATAAATATCATCGATAATTTATATTAAATTGAATGAATAATTAATAGTCTTTTTGCTACTTTTCTTAGACGTATTTACCCTTTTTATAATTCATTTTTTTTTTTGGAGAAACAAATAATGTAGTGCCGGTTGTCATCGGGAGTTGTCTTTTTTTACTCAGTTATTTAAATTATTTTTTTCATTTAATTTCATTTCATTTTAGGGGCATTTACGTTCACATCACCCAATTCTATGTATTTACGTACCTAACATTAAACTTTGCTTTTCCATAATTTATAATATCACTATTGTAAAATATAGCCTTTCATGCATAAGTAAGGTGGTATGCATGTAAAAATAGAAATTGTTTCGGTGTTATATATGTGAATACATAGAAATTGAGTGGTATTTATGTAAACCTTCCTGCATTTTAAATTGAATTTCGGACTATCCATGGCTGGCCGGACAATTCAGCACTCTATCAACTTGGATCTATCTTGCGTGAAATAATTGAAAGTGGGAATTATGCTTGCATCTAATGAAGATCACATGTCTTCGGTAATCAAATATCAAAGGACGGGAAGTCACCATCCAACCTCTTTTCAAAGACTAGAGTGTCACTTTCGCCAACTATGTACGCCAGTCGGTGAAGAAATTTTAGCTACCCTCATTAAGGCCCAAACTTTAGCAGGACTGTCGGGCCATCCAGCTACTCCCCAGTGCTAGTTTGAGCTCTCTCTATAGTCTCTCAAATTGAGTTGGATGACTCCTCTATCTTCACTCGTTCGATGAGTCGAACCGACTGTCGGGCCATCCAACTCCTTTATCCTCAGGCCGATGTTGTCTTATTCTGAGGGCAATCAGCATTTTTGCCTGGTCTACCGGTTTAATTAGCTCCAAATCAGATCTTTCTTCAATAATGAAATCATAGATATAATCTCGTTACGCCCTACATATAAGGGTCGTGGACATGAAAATCCAAAGAATCTATTTACTGTATTAAATTATGGCTAATAAGAATTGATTTATTGCATTTAAAAAATTATTTATCCTTATCACAACTTTGTTTCTCAATGAGTATAGAAATTGGGGAAGTTAATATGTACACCAAAAAATGTCCGGCATGAATCTCGAGAGAATTTGACGGTTCATACCAAAGCTAAGTATTCATTAAACCGGCTAGCTACAGAGCTGCTAATCGACTGGCAAAAAGTAGACCGAAAGAATGGCGACTGACCGAAAGTCCACTTAGGCTGGCCGAGAACAAATAATCTCGCTACGATAGAATAAAGATCTAGTAACTCCAACAACCTCACAAGCATTAAAGTGAGGCTCTCTAAACAATTCCATAAAGAACACCGTAGAGCACACAAGGCTACCATTCTCAAAGTCGACCGGATTCCCAGAGAGAAGTTGGACAAGTATGCAAACCAAATAGTTGACCAACACAAACACTGTCGACTGACTCAAGCGTCTGTCAACGAAAGGCCCAAGAACATTAAAAGATGCCTAAATCAATTATAAATATAAAAGTCATGACAAAAGATAATATTGTCCTCTAACCCCCTTTTAAAGTAGGGACATATATGTATTTTTTTCACTTTATAACCTCCTATCTTCTATAAATAGAGATATCTTATATGTAAAAAGGGGATTTTTTGCTCCTCTGACTAGACCCGTACTCTGTAGAGAGAACTTTCTTCCATTCTTTGTTGTAACGTCTATTTTTCAAATATAAAATGGGTAACAAAGTCCGAGAATACCCCAGTTCGCCCCTAAGGGACAAGTTTGTCTGTGGTTTTCCCTCTCTCTTTCTCTCATCTCTAATTCCTACTGCTCTAATCATTGGGCATGCCTCATAAAACAAATATGAATTCAACACATACATAACTTAAGAAAATTAATAATGTATAATTTAAAGTTTTTAATTATGATAAAATAAGCATAATATTAATTATAACTTCAAGAACTTCATATCCAAGATTCAAAATCAAAAACTACAATTCAACATGTATCATTTATCCTTAAGACTATTGAGCACACACCATCCGAGCTTAAATATGCAAAATGGACCCTATTAATAAAAAATATTAATATTGAACACAAATTTATAATAATCATGACATATAACTAATTATCGCTTGAAGAATGCAACAATATATCTTATCCTTATGCAAAATATTTGTACACATCACTTTTAGTCATGCCTAATACGGGGCCCACTGATTTGAATTGAAGTTATTTAATTTATATTCTATCTTATCCTTAAAGCAAACGTCAGATCTCTTGTAATCGTGTTGGGTACATAATANAAATATAAAGAGTATAAGTTTTTTTTTTAAAATTAAATTATTTCAAATATTTGTATCATATTTAGAGGTGTTTGGTAGCTATTAAAAAGTCAGCTAAACTTAATTTTATCACATTTTGTCTATTTTTTGAGAAAATTTTACATCCGGACTTCGGATGTCTGGACAACAGCCCATATGCAGCGAGGAGTGCAGAGGTCCGATTACTCCCCCCCTCAATTGCATCCACCCAATTGTTCAGATGTAAAATATTTTCCTATTTTTTATCGTGTTCCGTCAGGACGTAAATTCAAGTCACAGTCAAATTTACGACCATAGCTTTGAAGCTTTTCTCCTTCAAAATGGATTTGATAAATCTAGATTTATTAAATCCTATTTAATCGTAAATTGCTGATACAACAGGGTAAAAGTTCATTAAACAAACGAGAGCCATGGGGTCAATCTCGCACTCGTGTTTAACCGAAAATAGGTTCAAGTTATTACGACAATTCCATGTGACACAATTTTCAAACGCTTCGTGATAATAAGCTGCTCCAAATAGACCCTTAGTTTTATACTTTCTGAAATTAATAATAGCGAGGCCCCTTCCCTTCCGGACTCATCATTGTTATCATTATTATTATTTTTTTTTTTTGTATGTTTTTGTTATAGCGTTTTCATAAATAAGAAGGGACGTTATTTTGAAAAATTAAAAAAGATTTATGATATAAATTTTAATTGATTCATTATATATTATGCAAATTTTGAAATAAAGCCAATAACAAATAAAAATGCGCAACTTGTATTAATAAAATGAATAAACCTCACATTGCGTGNTATATTTTTTTGAAAAGAGAAGTTGGTGAAGATTCGGAATGGCGATTAAATAGCTATATTTTAGCTAGAAAATCAGTCATGCGAGGGTGATGGACTTGATTTGACATAAAATAAATGAAGATAATTTATTTAACAATTTAAAGAGTATAAGTTTTTTTTTTTAAATATAAAATTATTTTAAATATTTATATGATATTTAGATAACTATTAAAAAGTCAGCTAAACTTAATTTTATCACATTTTGTCTATTTTTTGAGAAAATTTTACATCTGGACTCCGGATGTCTTGACAACAGCCTAGATACAACAAAGAGTGCAGAGGTCCGATTACTCCCCTCCTCCATTGCATCCACGCAGTTGTTCGGATGTAAAATATTTTCCTATTTTTTATCATGTTCCGTCAGGACGTAAATTCAAGTCACAGTCAGATTTACGACCATGGCTTCCAAGCTTTTCTCCTTCAAAATGGATTTGATAAATCTAGATTTATTAATTCCTATTTAATCGTAAATTGGTGATACAACGGGGTAAAAGTTCATTAAACAAACGAGAGTCATGCGGTCAATCTCGCATTCGTGTTTAACCGAAAATAGGTTCAGCTTGTTACGTCAATCCCACGTGACACAATTTTCAAATGTTACGTGATAATAAGCTGTTCCAAATAGACCTTTAATTTTATAGACTTTCTGAAATTTATAATAGCGGGGCCCCTTCCCTTCCGATGTTATTTTGAAAAATTAAAAAAGATTTATGATATAAATTTTAATTGATTCATTATATATTATGCAAATCTTGAAATAAAGCCAATAACAAATAAAAATGCGCAACTTGTATTAATAAAATGAATAAACCTCACATTGCGTGACACAACATCTTACTGCTTTTCACGACAATATGCGTGGCTACAGTATTTTTTTTAGGTGGCGCTAAAATCCAAACAAGGTGTATTTATTTGTCATTGGTAGGAATTTTATGCATATATATATATATGTATATATATATATTGTTCTTTTCTTAGGAAAGTAAGATCTATTAAATATCAGTCGAAAATTACCAGTGAGAGGGATAATTAGAATCTAGTCATAATGATAAGAAGAGAGCATGAGTCTGCTTGTAACAAAACCTCCAAAGCCAAGGAAGGTGAAGAACCGATGTGATTTTTTGTGAATTTGCGACCCAATGAGCCTAAAAAGTAGTTTGTTTGTTTGTATCTCGATAATAGTGGCCCCAAGAGATATCAAATATAGCCAGAAGTATCGTGATACTTCTTTAAATTATAACCAAATTCAATTACCATTACTCTACCGCCGTGAATTTTTAAGCACGCATCAGACACAGAGCAAAAACTTGACAGATATTCAAAGCCATCAAAAATTTTCTTTCAATATGAATTTAGTGTAGTTGTAGCTTAAGGGCGATTAGCATACTATAAAGAACTCAAAGGAGTTCAAAAAATTGATCAAAAGTGGAATAGCAAAGTGTAGAAAAGAATAATAAGCACTTACCAGTTTGGTCCCTGAAAGACCACTTACCAGTTTGGTCCCTGAAAGACCACTTACAACTGTATGATTTCTTTGTAGCTACCGTCAATGTTAATCTTAATGAAGGGAAGCAAATGCTTTACCCAACTGACATTTTAACTTTATGGTTGTTGACTTGATTTTCCTTTAGTTGCAATCTTTTACCGTTTTGTTTTAATCCTAGGGATAATTTTGTCTTGACTTTGTTGAAATTGAGGTCATTATAAATAAAGGATTTGATGTAGAGTATAATATGTTATGACTCTTGTGAGTAATTCATATGTTTCCGATTATTCCTTTCCAACCAAATAAATCAACAAAAAATGAAGGGAATTAAACTTCCAATCAGCTAAATATTACTCCAATGTGAAATATCTATCATTTAGAACGAAAATCCTGAATGAACTAGCCATCTTTGTCCAAAATGTGGCATGGTTGCATGTTTCATTCTAAGTTATATGTAGCTCTTAGAATGTTGAAAATCAAAATATAATGCAACATGCACCGAGAGTGCTTCAATCAATTTGTAGGTGTTGGGTAATGTGGAAACCTGGTCTACCGAATTTAATTAGTTTTTTAATTAAATATCTCACCTACCGCTCACCAACCACACCCACATACCGCTCATCTACCAAATGTCACATACTGCTCACCTACCTCCCACATACCGCTCTCATAGTTTCTATAAATAGTCTCTTTTAGTTTCAAGGAAATGCAAGTCAAGCAAAACCAAGCAAGACCAAGTCAAGTCATCTTGAGAGCTAAGAGAAAGAGAGGAAGAGAGAGAGAGAGAGAAAGAGAGAGGAAGGGAGAGGATAAAATATAGATTTCCTTGTAAACGTTGAGGCGCTCGATGGTATAATTCCTCGAAGAAATAAATCCTCTGTAGCTTCGAAGACGTAGGCAGATTTGCGGAACCACGTAAATTTGTGTGTCGTTATTGTGTTTTTTCTGCGTGTAATTTTTCCTCATTCCATTTTTCGCTTTGTTNAAGCTATTTATTATCTTTTTTGAAAAGAAAAGTTGGTGAAGATTCGGAATGGCGATTAAATAGCTATATTTTAGTTAGAAATTCAGTCATGGGAGGGTGATGGACTTGATTTGACATAAAATAAATGAAGATAATTTATTTAAAATTTTAAAGAGTTCAATTTTTTTTTTTTAAATATAAAATTATTTTAAATATTTGTATTCATATTTAGATGGTATTTGGTAGTTATTAATAAGTTCCTTAAACTTAATTTTATCATATTCGGCCTATTTTTTGAGAAAATTTTATACCCGAACTCTGGATGTATGGATAAAGGCTCGGGTGAAGCAAGGAGTACAGAGGTCCAATTTCTCCCCTCCTCCACTCCGTCAGACATCCGGAGTCCAGATGTAAAACTTTTTTTTCTGTTTTTAATCTTGTTCCATCTTATTCTTGACGTAAATTCTAGTCACAGTCGGATTTACAACCGTGGCTTCGAAGCTTTTCTCCGTTAAAATGGATTTGATAAATCTAGATTTATCAAATCCTATTTACTCGTAAATTGGTGATACAGAGGGGTAAAAATTCATTAAAGGGACGAGAGCCGCACGGTAAATCTAGCATTCGTGTTTAATCAAAAATAGGTTCGGCTTATCACAACAATCTCACGTGACGCAATTTTAAACGCTCCGCGACAACAAACTGCCCTAAACAAATCCTTAATTTTATAAACTTTCCGAAATTTACAGACAAGAAGGGACGTTATTTTGAAAAATTCAAAAAGATTTATGATATAAATCTTAATTGATTCATCATATGTTATGCAAATCTTGAAATAAAGCCAATAACAAATAAAAATGCGCAACTTGTATTAATACAATGAATAAACCTCACATTGCGTGATACAACATCTTACCCAGAATATGCGTGGCTACAGTGTTTTTTTTAGGTGGCGCTAAAATCCAAACAAGGTGTATTTATTTGTCATAGGTAGGAATTTTATGCATATAATTAATTAACTAATTAATTAATTATATATATATACTTAGTCAAAAGTTACAAGTGAGGGGAATAATTAGAATCTAGTCATAATGATAAGAAGATAGTGAAAGCCTCCTTGTAACAAAACCTCCAAAGCCAAGGAAGGTGAAGAACCGATGTGAATTTTTGTGAATTTGCGCCTTAATGAGCCCAAAAATTAGTCTGTTTGTTAGTATCTCGATAATGGTGGCCCCAAGAGATATTAAATATAGTCAGAAGTATCGTAATACTTCTTCAAATTATAATCAAATATAATTTTCATTACTCTACGGCTGCGAATTTTCTAGCACGCATTAGACACAAAGCAAAAACTTGACAGATATTCAAATCCATCAAAGAGTCTCTTTCAATATGAATATAATGTAGTTGTAGCTTAAGGGCGATTAACATACTATAAAGAATTGAAGGAGCTCAAAAAATTGAGCAAAAGTGGAATGGCATGGTGTAGAAAAGAATAATAAGAAGTTACCAGTTTGGTCCCTGAAAAGGCAACTTACTGTTGTATGATTTTTCTTGTAGCTACCGTCAATGTTAATCTTAATGAAGGGAAGCAACGGTTTTACCCAACTGACATTTGAACTTTATGGTTGTTGGCTTGATTTTCCTTTAGTTGCAATCTTTTACTGTTTTGTTTTGATCTTTGGGATAATTTTGTCTTGGCTTTGTTGAAATTGAGGTCATTATAAATAAAGGATTTGATGTGGAGTATAATATGTTATGACGCTTGCGAGTCATTCATATGTTTCTGATTATTCCTTTCCAACCAGTTAAACCAACAAAAAATGAAGGGAATTAAACTTCCAAGTAGCTAAACATTACTCCAATGAGAAATATCCATCATTTAGAACGAAAATCCTGAACAAACTAGCCATCTTTGTCCAAAATATAATATGGTTGCACGTCTCATTCTAAGTTATATGTAGCTCTTAGAATGTTGAAAATCAAAATAGAATACAATAAGCACCGAGAGTGCTTCAATCAATTTGTAGTCATGTTCAAATAGACAAATCCACGTAAAAATGTAGTCCTTGAAGATTTATACTTGACGAAAAAGTTAGTCTTCAAGTTGGGGCTTAAAACATAGAAGATGGATTGTTGTGTAAACGGATGAATACAATATTACATGAGTAATGCAATGGAGACTAGATTAAGATTTTGTAATTTTCTAGATTCAAACCTCAGAGTAAAAAAAAAAAAAAAAAGAGGCAGAAGGAAATTTCGTTCAAGCGGTCCTTTTATCTACCACTTATTCCACGTCTATAAAGGCTATACACTTCTAATCCAAATATGACCCACCATCATAGTAGATTAGGAGAAAACAAATCAATAAGTCATCCGGCGGATGGGGAGGCGTGGAAATCTTTTGATCGCTCATATCCTAAGTTTGTTGCGGAGGCACATAACATCCAACTAGTTTTATACTCTTATGACTTCACATCGTACGACCATATCACATCGTCTTACTGTTGTTGGCTAGTGATTGTTATACCATATAACTTGCCGCCTGAGATGTGCATGCAACCCCTTTCTCTTTCTTGACACTAATTATACTCGATCCCATTAGTCCTAAAGGGAGGATTGATATATATTTGCAGTCGTTGATAGATGAGCTGCAATTTTTTTGGGAAATAGGCGTCATGATGTACGACGTCTCCATGAAACATAATTTCCTAATGAAAACAACATTAATGTACACAATAAACAATTTTCTTGCATATGGAACGTTATTTGAGTGGAGCAACGTAAGAAGTTAGCCTGCCCATATTGCATGAATTCATCTAAACAATTAGACTTCAAGGGGCAAGAAGAGTTTATGATTTGACTGTAACCGTATGTTTCTAAATGTTATATATATATATATATATATATATATATATAAAGTCAACAATATATGTTATACAATACAAAATTAATATTATAATCATCATTTAAATAAAATATAGAACAAACAAACTAAATTCACTTGTAATCACATATGAATGTGGAATCATAACAATGATTTTTTTTTTTCCATAAATTAATTTATGACCAAAACATTTACTCTACTTATTTAATTTAGTATTTATTAGAAGATAATAACGTTCAAAATCAAACTTCTCTTTTAACAATTTAAAACGATGTGATAAGAACATGCCCACGACACATTATGCCCAAAATCGCATATTTGGACTAATTAACATATTATTTGGATAAGATTCTCATCAAGTACAACTTAAAACACCTCCTAGATAACCCTTAAAATATTTATTTTTATAGCTAATTAAAAAATAGAGAACTTAGCTTAACCCTAAATAAGTACCAAATTCTTTATGGAAACAATCTGGTCGTATAATTAAAATAATAATAACAAAGGATAAGTTTTGTTGCATGGATCATCTACACAAGCAAACACACACTCCCTATCAATCGTTTCGATCAAATCTTTCTCGTAAAATCTCGAGGGATGAAGCTCGCCATTAATTCTCATGATGAGGACTTCTTAGTCATTCGACTCTCAGTTATATTTACATCATTATTCAAATTCTCCTCAGCAACCACTGCTGTTAATTTGAAAACTTAGGGGTTATTCGTACTTACTTGTATTTATTATTCTATTTGTTTATATTTTGATTTGAAATAAAATATTTAACATCTTTGATCGAGATATAACTGCTCTTAAAAATATTCAAAATACTTAAAATTTATTTTTAATAGTTTCAAAAAAATGTTAATTTATTTTCTTAATAAATAAAATATTTTTTATGTGTGGTTTATTGCATAATTTTTGGAGGAATAATACTCTAATTAGAAAGAGAAGAACAAGGGAAAAGACAAGGCTGTTCAGCTTGGGATCTTCAACCAAGAATAATTGCACTCCATGGGGGTGTATTTACCATATTATCCAATAAGGTTTAAAATGCAATTATAATTTCAATCTCATCACCAATTTTATTTGAAGTTTCATTTATCTTTTTTTTTAATAAAATATATTAAGATTTAAGCTATAAAATAAACAATTTAAAATTACAAAATAAACCTTATGTAAATGACACAAAGTTCAATTCAATGTCACTTCAGTATTTACATATGTAAATGAATAGGAGTTGGGTGGTATGCATGTAAAATGCCCTACGGAAAACATAAATTCGAGAATCAGAATAGGACCGAGCACCTACTTACAACGTGTTGTTGATGGTGAAGCCAACCAATAGGAGAAAATTAAGAAGAGAAAAGGTAGGTGGAGTTGATCCGCCGTTAGATGAACAAACCGGGGACAGTCGCAACCACTACTGCAAGGCTATTCCTTCTACGCACTCCACCGAGCGCTATCTACGCTAATCTACCTTCCGGCACAGCCTCTACGAAATGCACAAATTTTATGAAAAATTTAAACATGGCTTTTGGACTTTAGGGGCACCGTTGACTTCGATATTTTGGTAAGATAATGCTGAAAGGTCTCATTAATTTTTAAGATTGGGAATTAAATTTTGACACATCGGGAATAAATTTTCATCATCTAAAATGAATTTTTAAACATTACATGAATGTTAAAGTTTTTTTTTTTTGAACAAAAGAATGTTTAAATTTTGATTAAAATTCATCAAAATCTCTGATTTTAGTAAAAGTTGACCGGGTCGACGAGATGGACCCAAGTGTAGAAAAATTGGTCTAATTAGAATAAAAAAAAAAAGCCCAAATCAAATTGTTAATACCATTTTTAGAAGCTCTTAGTGCATAATTAGATTCTCAAACTGATTTCAAATCTGACAAGTTTATAATCAAATCGAGCGTCTCGGCGAAAAGAATTCAACAAGACTAAGATCGTTCAATTTAATATCATTAAGGCACTCCAACGCTCATTGAATGTCGTTCAATCCAGGAAATTTCTCTGGGATGTCTGATGGAGTGGTATGAATTCTTTCTTATTTGTAGAGAGGTCTTTCTCAGACTCGATAAATAGAGACATACTCTTCTCATAAGAGAGAGGGGGGAGACCTTGAGCTAGAAGAAGACTGAAGCTTAAAAAAGGAGCTAAAGTCCAGCATCGCTTATGCACTACAGATTTGGTGAATATCTCCAACTCCTGCAACTGCCGACCACTGCAAACCACCGTCCGTCGACCACTTCCAACCATCGACTGTCATTCTAACTCGCTTCAATGAAACTCCTTGCGGAATCACAACGTGCACTGCAGAATCATGTCATACATTGCAGAGTAATGAGACATCCTGCAGAACAATGCACCTCACTTATGGTGCATCTGCCTCTAGGAAATCTCTCTGGGTTTTTTGATGGAGTGGTATGAAGTCTTTCTTATTTGTAGAGAGGCCTTTCTCGGACTCGATAAATAGAGACATACTCTTCTCTTAAGAGAGGGGGGAGACCTTAAACTAGAAGAAGATTGAAGCTTAAAGAAGGAGCTAAAGTCCAACATCGCTTATGCACTTTAGATATGGTGAATATCTCCAACTCCTACAACTGTCGACCACTGCAGACCACCATTCGTCGACCACCTCCAACCATCGACAGTCATTCTAACTCGCTTCAATGAAACTCCTTGTGGAATCACGACGTGCACTACATAATCATGACATACATTGCAGAGTAATGAGACATTCTGCAGAACAATGCGCCTCATCTGCCTCCGAAAGATGAAATAATAATGCGCCCCAAATACAATGCAACTACACACCTCATTGATGGTGTAACAAGACACCCCATATATGATGTAATGATGTCTCCAGAAGGCGATGTAATATTGCACCCAAAGGACAAGGATTTTCTCCGACTCCTAAAGTTCTCTCTTCTTATAGCCCACCACTATGATTTATGTGACCAACTACGGCCTAGGTGGTCCACAACTCGTGCAATTTCTGACTCCAACCTCTATAATCTACGTACATCATCATAGCTCACCACTACGACATGACCAACTATAATTTACTTAGTCCACAACTCATGCAGCTTCCGACTCTAGCCTCTGCGGCCTACAGATGTCATCGCAATTTACTACTAAGACATACATGACCAACTACAACCTATGTGGTCCACAACTTGTGTGTTCTCGACTTCAGACTCTAGTGCTTACAAACATCAACAAAGCACACCACTAAGGCCAATGTGACAATTACGACCTATGTGGTCCACAACTCGTGCAACTTTTAATTCCGGCCCCTACGACGTATGAATATCTTCACAGCTAACCAACTACAACATACTTAGTTCATAGCTCGTACAACTCCCGACTCCGGTCGTTGTGGCCTATGGACGTCAACGCAACTCACCACTTTGGTCTATTTTACCAATTATGACTTACATGGATCGCAACTCTTGTAGCTTCCTATTACAACATTTGTAGCCAATCAACACTCATAAAACTATCATCTACAACTCACATGGCCAAATACTACTATTGCTTTGAACTACAACCTATACGCCAAGTTGTCTCTACAACGACCATCTATAATATTCATGGTCGACTACGAGCTCTATAAAAATAAACTACGGTCCTTATAGTTTACTATTATTAAGAACTTTATTCATTACAGCTAGACTACGAATATTATCAATGAACTACTGTTATATATTTATAATGATCAACTTCGTAACTCAATATTCCTTAATTTAGGAGAAGAGTTGACTGTGTATTCACCAAACATGGTGGAATATTTTAATCGGCCTAAGCCCCATGGTTTTTTTCCCATTCTAAGATTTGCACATAAAAATTTGAGGTGTCTCATTCTAGTCCTATTAGTATCAATTTTCGATGTCGCATGTGTGGGATGTCCACTTGAGCACATCGGGACCATGCTATTTTACGTAGCTCAAGACATCTATTTGGGACTCTGATGGTTATTGAGGGGGCACACAACCAGGGTAATTCTGCTAGACTTTGTCTTTCGCTCAGGCAAAGGTCGTTTGACATTTTGCACATCGGGCGGTTCCGATCAGGACGACGAACGTTATTTGCCTGCCGCACATGGAACTGGCTCTGATTTGGCTTGTTTGTCGATGAATTTGTCCAGACGACCACAAATGAGAAAACAAAATGCGCGATCACAACCGAAACATCAATTTTACCCGGGAAGGATACTCATATTTCTAGAGTTTTGTGCACATGTGAATAATGTACGAATCTGTGGTTATAAATCTTAAAATAATAATTATAATTAAAAAAAAAATGTTTAAGCCTGGGTTTTCTGCTAGTCCAGAGTTCATATGGAGTTTGGTTGTTGCCTTAATTGGTACTCTGCTGAGAATATAAGCTATTATCTTAAGTGTTTTGCCTTAGAGGGACTCGGATAAAGTAGATAATATATCATACTCCTCACCATATCATTAAGTGGCCAAATTCATGTCTCAACAACACCATGCATGTTAAGCGATCCTGGTACTGTATACTGAGGAACTAGCCCAATTCCTCTAGGTAGTTGGCTAATGGCTCAGAATGTTGTTCACCTCAACTGTCATATCTACTATAGTATTCTCTACAACAGTCAGATCTTACACCTTTAATTATTTTATTGAGTAGAAGCTCAACATCAACCTTATATGATTTGAACACGTTCGATGCTTGTGATTTTAGATATTTGCCTGCCGCACATGGAACAGGCTCTGATTTGGCTTGTTCGCTGATGAATTTGTCTAGACGACCACAAATGACGAAACGAATTGCGCGATCACATCTGAAACTTCAATTTTACCTGGAGGGATACCCATATTGCTAGATTTTTGTGCACGTGGAATAATGTGTGAATTTGTGGTTATAAATTTTAAAATAATAATTATAATTAAGAAAATAAAAATGTTTAAGCCTGGGTTTTGTGCTAGTCCATAGTTCAAATGGAGTTTGGTTGTTGCCTTAATTGATACTCTGTTGAGAATATAAGCTATTGTCTTAAGTATTTTGCCTTAGAGGGACTCAGATAAAGTAGAATAATATATCATACTCCTCACCATATCATTAAAATGCCGAATTCATCTCTCAGCAACACCATGCATGTTAGGTGATCCTGGTACTGCATATTGAGGAACTAGCCCAATTCCTCTAGGTATTTGGCTAATGGCTCAGAATGTTGTTCACCTCAACTGTCATATCTACTATAGTATTCTCTACAACAGTCAGATCTTACACCTTTAATTATTTTATTGAGTAGAAGCTCAACATCAACCTTATATGATTTGAACACGTTCGATGCTTGTGATTTTAGATATATGAGATACCACTAGCGATATTAAGAGAAATCTTTTATGAATGATATAAAATATTGTTAAACATTTTATGAAACTATTGGAAATGATCCACCAATTTTCTTATATATCAATTCTAAAATTTCTGAAGCTCTATTGGCACCTTGTCCTCTCTTATTGGTTTGTTTCCCTTTAATACATTCAATACAAACTGCAAAATCTATGAAGTCCAGAAAATAAAAAATTTCATCTGACCCAATTTTTCCAATATTTCCTTGAAATATGACATAATCGATTATGCCATAACATAGCTGAATTATTATCAGGTAGGTTTTATTATATGCTACGAGTATTAACATGCAAGGCTTTACCCAAACAAGCAGGTATAGCTTGTCTTGTTGGCATAAATAACCAATACCAATAACATTTGAATTTAAAGTAAGACTGAACATACTATTTCCAAATGAACAAGTGAATCCAAATTTGTCCAAAGCAAAAATAAAAACTAAATTTTATTTAAATGATAATACACAAAACGTGTCTCTTAAATCTAAATAATAACTAACACATAATAATAATCTAAAATGCGTTATAGTTTCAACTTTAATCGTCTTACCTTTGCCCACATAGATAAATCTTTTAGCATTGATTAACTTTCGGTAGCTCATGCAACCCTACATCGACATATTTATACGAGTGGTGACATTCGAATCAATTCACCTATTGTGTTTTGACACTAAGGCTAAATTAGCTTTGAAACAAACCAAATTAAGAAGTTTAAATTTATTTGTTCGTCAAGCATGATATTTGGTACAGTCCTTTTTTATATGTCTAGACTTACCACAAAATACACAATCAAATTTTTCTAGTTTCTTCTTTATTTTGTTTCTTTTATGCTAAATTTTTAGCAGCTTCATTATTCTTCTCTCTTTTGTTCTTATTATCCTTGAAAGATCTAGCCAAATGAGCAATGTAAGTCTTTTCTAACTTTAGCTTTTCTTTCTTTTGCACATAATCAGGAATGAGCTCATTAGAGGTCATCTATGCTTTTGGCAATTGTAAATAACCTTGAATTGACTGAATTTTGTAGCTAGAGAAATCAAAATTAGATGCAATGGAAGATCCTCAGAAATATCCAACTTTAGTGTCTTTGAAGCAAGGTTGGACATTTTCAGGATGTACTCCCTTATGTCACCTCATTAAAATCAAGCTCGCTAAAAGCATTCTTGTTTTAGTCTTATCATTCTTGGCAAAATATTTCTTAATAGCCTCAAGGAAACCTTTGGTTGTATCAACCTCATCGGGCAAAATATCCCCAAATACTTTTAGAATGCCTGTTTGATGGTCATGAGACTCATGCGATTTGAGCAATCTCATTTCTAAATTTCTCTTTTATCCTCAGTAGAACTTTAATCAATAAATTGAGCAATCTTTAGATCCACTTATTATTTACATGTCAATAAATTGAATAATTGTTACATATTTATCACCACGTGTATGAACTTAAATATGTTCAAATATTAATATTCATTTGGGTCAATTAATATTTACATAAGTTAAATTTACGAAATATCCACAAGAACGGCTATTTAGATAGCTTAATGCTTCAATCAATAAATTTATAATATTAAGAATCCAAACATCTATTATTTTTCAAGAAGAAGAAAAACATTGTAGTAATTACTATAGTAGCACTATGAAATTCAATAGTATATCGTAGTTGCTTCGTTCTACAACGCCACGAAAAATTATTCCATACGGATCGGGCACCGCACGCAGCTTGTGTGCGGTGCCCGATTCGGACCTGATCTACGGTCCCGATGTATTTCGGTGGGCCCCACGTAATTTTTTTTTTATATAAAAAAACAGAAATAATTCTGGCCGTAGATCACGGTGATCTACGGCCAGGATCGGACACCGCATGCATCTCATGCAGAGATGCATGCGGTGTCCGCACGCAACAATCTCTCCAACGCCACGGCTCTGTCAAAACTATTTTAAGATAGCTTTATAAATCCAAAAATTAAATTTTACGGACAAAATTCATATTCCAAAGGCTTATATGTGAATTTTAAACCGCATAATGCATATGTAGTCTTTTCAATTCATAACATAACAACAACATATCTTTTTGTTATTATTAAAAGTATGGTTTTCTTGAATTTATAAAACCAGTACCATAAAATATCCTTTCAAAACTTGATTCATAAATTCAAAAAAGATAAGTAAATCTAAGAAGGCTAAAGTTTTTAATATATATATATATAAATCTTACTCTCGATGGCTTAACATGAAGTTGGCTCTAATGTCACTTGTTGCAATCTTTACGGAATCACAAACCAATGATTTGATTTATGAAACACTTGATCTTCAATGACAAATCATCAAGACAAACAAAATTAAAGTGCAAAAGCTAACTTGATTCATAGTTTTCTGTTATTATATGTTGTTGTCTTCCAAATCGATTTGTGTTCTTAAATTTCTTCTATCGATGAGGTTCCATGCAAGTGAAAGTCTCTATCTTTCTCGTTGGAGAAGAGAAAAGATACATACACACACAAAATGGAGTGTGACCCTCTAAGATAGCTACTCATGATAAGTACCTCCAATTTTGTCTATCAAAAAAGTTGAAAATACAAATAGGTCTATATATATATATTGTTGGCCATATTTTAAATTTCAGTACCCATAAGCTTATGCTTTATTATATCACATTAATAAGACTTAACTTTAAGATATCATAAAAAACACATTTATTTACATATTTTGGCTCACATAAAATATTTTTTATTTATTTTCCAACACTTGATAGCTTCAAGGCAATAAGCTTTTGAATGACCAAAAATTATATTAGATCAAGCATTTTGAGGAGGAGTTGAAGAAACAAGAACTCCAAACTCAGGATTAGCCATAAAAGACTAAAATAATAAAGAGAAGCAAAGAAGGAAGCACAAAGAAGCCCTAAATCAAGGGAAGAATCCAAAAGAGCACAAGATTCACAACACCAAAAACCATCAAAGCCTAATAACAAATGGAAGGAGAAGATGATGTGAGCGGATCTCAATGGACATGTGCTTTAATTTTAGTGATGACCTCACCACTTAATTCATATGCATTTTTTGTATTTTAAATAGACAATTTAATGATACCACCATCTTATATTTAATTTTCTTTATCAATGATGTTTTTATCTTGGTCTTAGTCATACTTCTCTTACTTGTCTTGAGAGTTTCACTAATGTACCATATTCTTTTTATATTTTGATGACATCCTTCTCACGAGAAAAGATATATCAAGCTTCATATAAATAAAATATTATATTTTAAATATTTTCATCACATAATATTTTATGCATCTAAAATATTTTCTTGGCAGTCATGAGTTGCATATAATAAAGAGAAGTATTTCTCTTTTTAAGAGTGAACAAAAAATATAACTTATTGAACAAGCTAATACTTTTATGAAAATTTATATTCATATGAGATTGATCAAGGTTATAAGAAGCCTTCTTAATGTATATGTTTCACTAATAACTCATTTATCTAATTTTCACTAAATAAGATTTATCCTTTTATTTTTGGGAGTGATCAATAGATTCAAAACTAAGAAAATAAATTTTGAGACATATTAAAATTTGAAAAGAAAAAAAATATATTTTATCCAAAACGTGATCAATTGAGGATTTGAGCATTCTGTGCAGATTATGTAGGGTCAATTGAATATCAAAAATCTACTTTCTAGGATTATATTTATGCAGTTAAAATTCTAATTTATATTAATGGTAAGTATTGAGATTCTTGTCATAATCATCTTTAAGACTTGATTATAAATTTGTGAAATGAAAGTAATTGCTTATTAAATCTATGAAATGAACAGATCAAACCTCTCATGTAAGCATTTGAATGTCTTGCACACATTGCGTACACTAACTATGATAATTAGCCCGCTATTGACATTGCAACTAATTATTTGTCTTATGAGAAAATAAAAATATGGATAACTTGCAATGTATGCATATATATAAAGGCTCCAACTTAAAGTAATATTCTTTTCATGTTGACTAATGACATTTAAGTTCATTATTTTCTTTTGTACTCATCATGTATGCATACATTCTAACTTAAAGTTATTGAAACATGTGACTTGTTGATTAATCCACCCAATTCTTTTTTCCTTCAACATCATGCATCAATATATCAATAAAAAATAATTAATTCTATAAGACATATCTCATAAATGATGATATACTCTTGATGTAATCTCTCAAAATAAATTTAGTGCTATTTTAAAATGATAAAAATGTTTGGTAAGCCTATGCTAGAGCATAATTTTTTTTTATAAAAAATCAAAATTTTAGAGGCATGCATGAAATTTCACCTAACTCATTTTGAAAACAACCTNTATATATTTTATCCAAGACGTGATCAATTGAGGATTTGAGCATTCAGTGCAGATCATGTAGGGTCCATTGAATATCAAAAATCTACTTTCTAGGTATATATTTATGTAGTTAAACTTCTAATTTATATTAAAGCTAAATCAAGTCTTAAAGATAAGTATTGAGTAATTGCTTATTAAATCTGTGAAATGAACAAATCAAACCTCTCATGTAAGCATTTGAATCTCTTGCACACATTGTATACACTAACTATGATAATTAGCTCGCTATTGACATTGCAACTAATTATTCGTCTTATGAGAAAATAAAAATATAGATAACTTGCAATGTATGCATATATATAAAGGCTCCAACTTAAAGTTATATGTTTGTCATGTTGACTAATGACATTAAGTTCATTTTTTTTTCTTTTGTACTCATCATGTATGCATACATTCTAACTTAAAGTTATTGAAACATGTGACTTGTTGTTTAATCCACCCAATTCTTTTTTCCTTCAACATCATGCACATTTCTCATAAATGATGATATACACTTGATGTAATCTCTCAAAATAAATTTAGTGCTATTTTAAAAATAATAAAAATGTTTGGTAAGCCTATGTTAGAGCATAATTTTTTTTATAAAAAATCAAAATTTTAGAGGCATGCATGAAATTTCACCTAACTCATTTTGAAAACAACCTTNCTTTAGATCCACTTATTATTTACATGTCAATAAATTGAATAATTGTTACATATTTATCTTTTGTACTCATCATGTATGCATACATTCTAACCTAAAGTTATTGAAACATGTGACTTGTTGTTTAATCCACCCAACTCTTTTTCCTTCAACATCATGCACATTTCTCATAAATGATGATATCCTCTTGATGTAATCTCTCAAAATAAATTTAGTGCTATTTTAAAATAATAAAAATGTTTGGTAAGCCTATGTTAGAGCATAATTTTTTTTTTTTTATAAAAAATCAAAATTTTAGAGGCATGCATGAAATTTCACCTAACTCATTTTGAAAACAACCTTCTAACACGCCTAACAGTAGCCAACGCGACTGGGCAACCTCGGAGAACGTGCACCAGATCACCAACCACCATCCTGCTGCCCATCACTTTTCTTTTTAAATTTCCTCCATTCCCATCAATCCGCCTCTATCAGTACTCAGAAATCCGACCTTCTCTTCTCCCCTGGGCCAATCCCGGGGCATTCATTCTATTTCATCTGAATCTGATTTGTTTTTTTGGATCGATCAAATCGAGCAGGCGTCGGCGAAGATGATCATCAATGTACGGGAGACGTCGATGGTGAAGCCGGCTGCCGAGACGCCGCGAAGAAGGCTGTGGAACTCGAACCTAGATCTGGTGGTGCCCCGTTTCCACACCCCCAGCGTGTACTTCTACCGACGGCCGGAGGTTGTTGGGGAGGGGTTTTTTGATGCCGGCAAGCTTAAGGACGCGCTCGCAAGGGCGCTGGTGCCTTTCTACCCGATGGCAGGACGGCTTGCTAGGGATGAAGATGGGAGGGTGGAGATCGATNCTGTTGGGGAGGGGTTTTTTGATGCCGGTAAGCTTAAGGACGCGCTCGCGAGGGCGCTGGTGCCTTTCTACCCGATGGCAGGACGGCTTGCTAGGGATGAAGATGGGAGGGTGGAGATCGATTGTAACGCTGAGGGTGTTCTGTTCGTCTTAGCTGACACCAATTCGACGGTAGATGATTTTGGGGATTTTGCCCCTACAATGGAGATGAAGCGGCTAATCCCTTTTGTCGACTACACAGACGATATCTCTGCTTTTCCTCTTCTCGTCCTGCAGGTATGCGCTTAATTCTGCAGTCTGTACCCATAGATTTGGATCTTCTGATTTTAGTTTCAAATTCATTTTGAATGGTGGAAATTGATTCAACCTGAAGTCAATTGGATGAAACAGATATTAGATTAGAAAAAGAATTGAAGCAGAACATCGAAATTAAGGTCTCAATCTGTCGTCACTTTTTCAGCGTCACAGCACCGTCGAGGCTACCTAATCTTCTAAGCGGAAGCTATACGCTTCTTAAATATATTATCATTTATCTGAAGTTTTTCATCTTTAATATAACTTAGCAGATCTTATTTATTATTAATTTTTTGGAAGATTTATTACTGTGTATTTACATATCTAACCTCCAAACTTNCTACGCTTCTTAAATATATTATCATTTATCTGAAGTTTTACTTCTTTAATATAACTCAGCAGATCTTATTTATTATTAATTTTTTGGAAGATTTATTACTGTGTATTTACATATCTAACCTCCAAACTTTACATTAGAATATGAATTTTATTTCTTTTAGTCAAAATAATGATATTATTATAATATTGAAAAATAAGGTAAAAAATATAAATTTATAGTTTAATTAAATTAAATTAAATTATTATTTTATTTTTTTTATGTTTAACAGTTGATTGAGAATTCATCACCTCATAATCGACAAATTAAATAAAGATAGAATATTTACATTCATGCCACCGAATTCTTATTTTCCTTTTTTTTTTTCTGTTTTCCTCAAGATAAGAATAAATACTATTTTTCTTTTTCTTTTTTTTTGTATATTTAACACATTTTAATTTTTATAATTATATCATCCACAACTTTCATGTCGCTTAAAAANATTAAATAAAGAAAGAATATTTACATTCATGCCACCGAATTCTTATTTTCCATTTTTTTTTTCTGTTTTCCTCAAGATAAGAATAAATACTATTTTTCTTTTTCTTTTTTTTTTGTATATTTAACACATTTTAATTTTTATAATTATATCATCCACAACTTTCATGTCGCTTAAAAAAATCACTATTTTAACTAAAAAAATTAAATAATTAAAAATAAAATTTTAATACTTAATACGTAAAGATATTTCATAAAAAATATCTTTAGAAGCTGACAACGTCAATATTAATAATAAAAAATCCTAGCAAACTTCAGGGATTTGTGTTAAATAAGCATACAAATCATTAAAAACTTAAAAAGGTTTAAATGATCAAATAATTTTGGGATTAAATCCTANTAAGCTGACAACGTCAATATTAATAATAAAAAATCTGCTTCAGCCGCATAAATTAAAGTGGCTGAAGCCTAGCAAACTTCAGGGATTTGTGTTAAATAAGCATACAAATCATTAGAAACTTAAAAAGGTTTAAATGATCAAATAATTATGGGATTAAAGCCTAATCAAATAATTCAAAGATTATGATGCAAAGTCTTTGAGTTTCAATGGTCAAGGCGTTGGAAATTAGAGTTTGTCTTCTCCTCACTTTAGTCTTGCTTTGACTCTTTCACAGTTGAACTTTGACTTGCCCTCTGTCTCTCTCTTATACTTTTTTTTCCATAATGAGGAAATTTAATTATTTATAAAACCCGAACGCAGTTCTCAACCAGTTGATTAATATGACTTAAATTGTCATCGCTTAGAAGTTTTACTTGGATAGATGACACTATGATGCTAATTAGTACTATTTGGCTAAGTTTAAGTAGCTTCAATTCAGTGTGCAACTGAAATTAATTTTGTAAATCAATAATAAACAGAATTATATCCACTAACTTGAACGTTTTATGTAAATAATGTTTGTATTGATTACATGATATTCATATTTTTTGTTTTGTAATGCAACATAACGGTTATAACCGAATGCTTTTTGTTTCTTTAAATGATAAAATCTCTCAGTTTGTTGAGCTATATATATATATATATATATATATATATATATATATACTAGAAAATTCATAGTAGTATAATAATGATTAATTATTGTCTTAGCATTGCACTGGAATTCAATGCGCATTCACGTGATAAAGATGACATGTACAAACACAAGAAGTTTTTATATGGAAAACTCTGAATTTCGATCAAGTGACTGTGTCTAACACAATTGAAATGATCAACTATGAGTTGGTGATTACACGTATAGTCTTTTCTCTTACAAGCGAGAAAAAATTATATAATTTCTCGAGTTGCAATGACCGTGCACAAAGTAGCTCGTTGCGTCACGCTATGGAGCGGTCGTTATAAAAAGTTTAAAAGATAGTTTTCTAAAAATTAATAGCATTGGAGATAGAAGTATAATCTTAAAGATTTGTTAATGCTAAGATTCTTAATGTTATAAGTGTTTATCCTCCTCAAATAGTGTAAGTATGTATTTAAAAAAAAATTTGGTATGAGATAGAAGAATTAATACAAATGATACATCTTGAGGAAAAAAATTCTTATTAGAGAAGACGTTGAGTAGTTGTTTGAGCTTCGATGCACCATCTTCAATGTTGGCACGGTGTTCTGAATCATGCCTGCTTCATAGGATACTTCGTAACTTCACAACATCGGTTGTTGCTTCACATAATGTTTCATTGCTCCTAAACACATGCCTTAAGTCTGCTTAGAGTGTCGCTGCAACTAGTAGAGCGGTCATTAGTGGACGACAGGTAGTGGTTGACTATGGTTGGTGGCTGCAAGAGCAGGAGGTATTCAATGGATTTGTTGCGCATAAGTGATGTTAGACTTCAGTCCTCAAAGCTATAATCTTCTTCTAACTCAAGGTCTTCTTCCTCTCTTAAGAGGTGGGTAAGACTCTATTTATAGAGTGAAGAGATCTTTCTGTGAATAAAAAACTCAAACCACTCCATCTACAACTCAAAGAGATTCCCTTAATTGGATGGCGTTCAATGAACATTTATGTGTTTTAATGATGTCAAAATTGAGTGATCTTAAGTTCGTTGGATTCTTCTTGTCAAAACACTCTATTCAGCTATAAACTTGTCAGATTTGGAATTCATTCATAAACCAACTTTGGTATAATTGTGCTCGTCTCGTCGAGCCAGTCATTTTAACTATAAGTTTGTTAAAGTTAAAGTTCTAGATGATTTTCAATCAAAGTTAGAACTTTTTTTGCTAAAAAATTGCATCAAGATTCAGATCATGTCTTGAGATTTGTGTCAAATGATGTATTAGTTGTCCTATTTGTGGACAAAGTCAGTGTCGTTGCTTGAATATATATATATATATATATATATATATATATATATATATAAATATATATATATATATATATATATATATATNGGTCTGTACCCATAGATTTGGATCTTCTGATTTTAGTTTCAATTTCATTTTAAATGGTGGAAATTGATTCAACCTGAAGTCAATTGGATGAAACAGATATTAGATTAGACAAAGAATTGAAAGCAGAACATCGAAATTAAGGTCTCAATCTGTCGTCACTTTTTCAGCGTCACAGCACTGTCGAGGCTACCTAATCTTCTAAGCGGAAGATATACGCGTCTTAAATATGTTATCATTCATCTGAAGTTTTTCTTCTTTAATATAACTGAGCACATCTTATTTATTATTAATTTTTTGGAAGATTTATTACTGTGTATTTACATATCTAACCTCCAAACTTTACATTAGAATATGAATTTTATTTCTTTTTGTCAAAATAATGATATTATTACAATATGAAAAATTAGGTAAAAAATATAAATTTATAGTTAAATTATATTAAATTAAATTAAATTAAGTTATTATTATTATTTTTTATATATTTAACAATTGATTGAGAATTCATCACCTCATAATCGACAATTTAAATAAAGAAAGAATATTTAAATTCATGCCACTGAATTCTTATTTTCCATTTTTTTTTCTGTTTTCCTCAAGATAAGAATAAAAACTGTTTTTTTTTTGTCTATTTAACACATTTTAATTTTTATAATTATATCATCCACAACTTTCATGTCGCATAAAAAAATCATTATTTTAACTAAAAAAATTAAGCAATAAAAAATAAAATTTTAATACTAAAAACATAAAGATATTTCCTAAAAAATATATTTAGAAGCTGACAACGTCAATATTAATAATAATAAAAAAAATCTGCAAACTTCAGGGATTTGTTTTAAATAAGCATACAAATCATTAAAAACTTAAAAAGGTTTAAATGATCAAATAATTTTGGGATTAAAGCCTAATCAAATATTTCAAAGTTTATGATGCAAAGTCTTGAGTTTCAATGGTCAAAGCGTTGGAAATTAGAGTTTGTCTTCTCCTCACTTTAGTCTTGCTTTGACTCTTTCACAGTTCAACTTTGACTTGCTCTCTGTCTCTCTCTTATACTTTTTTTTTTCCATAATGAGGAAATTTAATTATTTATACAAATCGAACGCAGTTCTCAACCAGTTGATTAATATGACTTAATTGTCATCGCTTAGAAGTTTTTCTTGGATAGAAGACACTATGATGTTAATTAGTACTATTTGGCTGTGTTTAAGTAGCTTCAATTCAGTGTGCAACTGAAATTAATTTTGTAAATCAATAATAAACAAAATTATATGCACTAACTTGAACGTTTTATGTAAATAATGTTTTTATTGATTACATGATATTCATATTATTTGTTTTGTAATGCAACATAACGGTAATAACCGAATGCTTTTTGTTTCTTTAAATGATAAAATCTCTCACTTTGTTGAGCTATATATATATATATATATATATATATATATATATATATATA
>JXCR01027699.1:144685-164676 GCA_002079205.1 Phalaenopsis hybrid cultivar
CCCCCACCACCACCAACCCCACCCCTCGCTTCAGCTCCTACTCCCTACTCGCCGCACACGTGTGGCGCTGCGCCTCCGCCGCGCGCGCTCTCCCGCCCAACCAACTCTCCAAACTCTACATAGCCACCGACGGCCGCAAGCGGCTTCAGCCCTCTCTCCCGGACGGCTATTTCGGAAACGTTATATTCACGGCGACGCCGTTGGCCGCCGCGGGAGAGATGGAGGGCGCGGCGGCGAGGATACAGGCGGCGTTGGGGAGGATGGATGAGGAGTATTTGAGATCGGCGTTGGATTACTTGGAGGTTCAGCCGGATTTGACGGCGTTGGTGAGAGGGGCGCATACGTTTAGATGCCCTAACATTGGGATTACCAGCTGGGTGAGTATGCCGATCCACGAAGCGGATTTTGGCTGGGGGAAGCCTATTTTTATGGGACCGGGAGGGNCTTGGTGAGAGGGGCGCACACGTTTAGATGCCCTAACATTGGGATTACGAGCTGGGTGAGTATGCCGATCCACGAAGCGGATTTTGGCTGGGGGAAGCCTATTTTTATGGGACCGGGAGGGATCGCGTATGAGGGGCTGTCGTTTATTTTGCCGAGTGCTGCTGGTGATGGCAGCCTCAAGGTTGCCATTTCGTTGCAGGAGGAACATATGATGAGGTTTAAGGATTTGTTCTACCAATTCTGATGGGAGCAAGTGGCACATGCCTTCCTGCAACTCAAAAAAAAATTTTTTTTTTTGAGAAAATTTATATGCACGGCGCTCAATTCTTATGATTTTACCTGTTTCGCATCCAAGTTTTCAGTTTTAGAAATCATACGNTGAAGGGCTGTCGTTTATTTTGCCGAGTGCTGCTGGAGATGGCAGCCTCAAGGTTGCCATTTCGTTGCAGGAGGAACATATGATGAGGTTCAAGGATTTGTTCTACCAATTCTGATGGGAGCAAGTGGCACATGCCTTCCTGCAACACAAAAACAAATTTTTTTTTTGAGAAAATTTACATGCACGGCGCTCAATTCTTATGATTTTACCTGTTTCGCATCCAAGTTTTCAGTTTTAGAAATCATACGGGCAGTTTATATGGATAAAAATATGAGTTTTAGTATTGGGGAGGCGGTTGGTTTGTAAAAATTTGAATTTGGTGGGATATGGGTGGGTGAAATGATGAGAATTGGGTGCTGTGTATTTAAATTTCCCTTTTTTTTTAGTTGGGCATTATAGCGGNATTGAATTTGGTGGGAGATGGGTGGGTGAAATGATGAGAATTGGGTGCTGTGTATTTAAATTTCCTTTTTTTTTTTTATTTGGGCATTATAGCGGTGGCGCGTGGGTGCCTCTGAACTTGCATAATAATTTTTCTTTTGATAGATGAATGTTAGAGCTCAAAAGTTTTTTATTTGGAATAATAAATATTTTTGCATTTGAGTAGGGATTGTGTTAGGTATCATTTTATTCNTACATGCCTTCCTTCAACTCAAAAAAAATTTTTTTTTTGAGAAAATTTATATGCACGGCGCTCAATTCTTATGATTTTATCTGTTTCGCATCCAAGTTTTCAGTTTTAGAAATCATACGGGCAGTTTATATGGATAAAAATGTGAGTTTTAGTATTGGGGAGGCGGTTGGTTTGTAAAAAAATTGAATTTGGTGGGAGATGTGTGGGTGAAATGATGAGAATTGGGTGCTGTGTATTTAAATTTCCCTTTTTTTTTAGTTGGGCATTATAGCGGTGGCGCGTGGGTGCCTCTGAACTTGCATAATAATTTTTTCTTTTGATAGATGAATGTTAGAGTGCAAAAGTTTTTTATTTGGAATAATAAATATTTTTGCATTTGAGTAGGGATTGTGTTAGGGATCATTTTATTCAAAAGATGTTATATGTTGTAGCATGATGAAAATTTTATGATTTTAAGAAATGTTCTTTTTTTTTCTTAATTTGTTATGTTTTGGATGAGTTTTGTAAATGGGGCATTTAAAAGAGAAAATTTTGTGTNGCTTTATTATTTTAAGAAATGTTCTTTTTTTTCTTAATTTGTTATGTTTTGGATGAGTTTTGTAAATGGGGCATTTAAAAGAGAAAATTTTGTGTANTTTTTTTCTTAATTTGTTATGTTTTGGATGAGTTTTGTAAATGGGGCATTTAAAAGAGAAAATTTTGTGTACTTCGTCTCTACACAAGCTATGTGCGGGTGCGATACACCGGCAATGTTTTATTTTATTTTTTTGTTTTGCCGATGCATCGCGTCCGTCGTCCGTACATAGCTCGCATACGGATGACATATGACAATTTTTTTTTTCTATTTAGAGACTCTGTGACATGGCCCAATTGAATAAATTAGTGCAACAAATATTTTAAATACTAACTTTGTCCCGGGTTGGTTGGTTTATATTCGAGATGGGATTATTTAATTTTGAGAAGGAAGAATATTTTTTATATCTAATTATTGTGAAATAAGCGAAGGACTTTTGCTTAACCTCTTTATCACCCCCAACAAATTTTATTATGACCTTGCTCGAGCTATAATAGTGTTATTATGTTTGCATTTTGTTAGCATGATTATTAATAATGTAATAATGTTNCATATGACAATTTTTTTTTTTCTATTTAGAGACACTGTGCCATGGCCCAATTGAATAAATTAGTGCAAAAAAATATTTTAAATACTAACTTTGTCTCGGGGTTGGTTGTTTTATATTCGAGGTGGGATTATCTAATTATTNTTTTTATTATTTTAAGAAATGTTCTTTTTTTTCCTTAATTTGTTGTGTTTTGGATGAGTTTTGTAAATGGGGCATTTAAAAGAGATAATTTTTTGTACTTCGTCTCTACACAAGCTATGTGCAGGTGCGATACACCGGCGATGTGTTTTTTTTTTCTTTTTTTTTGCCGGTGTATCGCTTCCATCGTCCGTACGTAGCTCGCATGCGGACGACATATGACAATTTTTTTTTCTATTTAGAGACACTGTGCCATGGCCCAATTGAATAAATTAGTGCAAAAATATTTTAAATACTAACTTTGTCTCGGGGTTGGTTGTTTTATATTCGAGGTGGGATTATCTAATTATTGTGAAATAAGCAAAGGACTTTTGTTTGACCTCTTTTATCACCCCAACAAATTCTATTATGGCCTTGCTCGAGCAATAATAGTGTTATTATGTTTGCATTTTACTAGCATGATTATTAATAATGTATAAAGTTGTAATTACGCATTCAAAAGATTGATTTTCTGATAATTTTGATTCAAGCAAAATAAATCTTGTGCCATTAAATTTCTCACATGNCAGCATGATTATTAATAATGTAATAAAGTTGTAATTACGTATTCAAAAGATTGATTTTCTGATAATTTTGATTCAAGCAAAATAAATCTTGTGCCATTAAATTTCTCACATGAACACAAACTAAACCTGATTTTAATTATGAATGCCAACGTACTTGACTTGCTAAAAAGGGAATGCAATATATGAGGTACTTTGAGTAAATGAAATGTAGTATATTTAAAATTCTTTGAAGTTATTTGGTTTGGTGTAAAAAAAAATGAAGAATTAATGTTTTTGTATTCTGTATGAAGAAAAAATGAAATCGATGTAAAACAAATTCAACGGATATCAGTAACAGAGATTGATGGTTGTGGTACCTGCAACGAGCGACATGTGGTAACAGTCAGTAGCTCACAGGGGCAATGACACGCCTGTACACGACAGAGGGGCAACTAGAGGTGATGCGCTGCGACAACAATTGGAGAACAACTGGCGAGAGGTCGAAAGTAGCTGTGGGAATACTTTGGTTGAGGGGTTTTGGATAGCAGGTGGCAAGTGACTGGTTGTTCGCTATCGCATGCAGGTGGAAGGTGGGCGACGATTGTAGTCACAACAGGGTGAAGTTTGTAGTGCATCTAAAGATTGCCCAATTCTAATAAAATCGGAATACACTAGTTTTGAACTGTACAATGAATTTCAAATTCACCAAAATTTTATAATGCATTACATTTTCATTCAACCAAACATCATTATTTAGAAAACCTCTACATTAAGTTTACTTTACAATACTAATACAGAGAACCAAAGAGCCACTAAAAATAGAATGCAACAATTATTCAACATACTTTAATCTCTAAAAGAATTTTACTTTGTGAAATTATGGTAAAAAAGATCAAATCATTGCAATGATTCAAAGGGTTAAAGCTTGCTGTGAAGAACATTAAGTGGATATAAATATTTGAGAATTCAGTCGTAGACTTTGGCAAATGACTGGGTTACCATGCTTTAATTATGGTGCATTCATCAATATTAAATAACACCATTTGTGGCATAATTATATTTATGAACGCTGATATATTTCCATGTTGATATGTAGCACAAAAGTTTTTAAGATCTTTTGATATTAACACTTTAATTTTACTTGAAAGTATAAAACGGTTTATGAATATTTTATGTGAACTCTTCAAGAAAAGGAGCAGTAGAGTGTCATTGGAGGCTACATATACATTTGTGTGACCAATAGTTTAGGCCAAGAGGAAAAACCAAAAGGAGGTGATTTTTTTAGAGAGAATGCCAAAAAGACTAAAAAAGTTTGCAAATGTGAGTGTTGTTACCTTTGGAGTCGTCATAAAAGAACTTACAAAAATCCAGTGAGTAAAGCTACATGAAAACTTTAAGGAGCTGACATTGCAACATATATGTCTAAGATAAAAAGTTGATCAATCATTTTTAGGGTTATACCAGTCAAGAAGGATTCCATGGAGCAAATTCAATGATTGAAGTCATAGAAATGATAATAATCTTACTTTTTATTTGCATTATATTTCAATTTGTTAATAGTCAATGTACTTATTGGAACAACACGTGTTGTTATTTATATTCATAGTGTAGGAAAATTTTCTGTTAGATATTTACTTGATTTTATTTCAAACAATTCTTATACTTGCAATAAACAATTTAAGAGATCTATTTGTTTCTAATATGAATTTAATTGCTTTGTTAATAGTTCATATTTTGGATGGACGCTTTAAGTCATATATGGAAGAAAAGAGTTATAAAAAGATCTCTAAATTTACTTTAAAAAGTTTTAGTGTGTTGAATCATATTTTATCCATGGAATCAAACCCAAGGTAAAACCAACAAATGAGGAAAGAGTTAGCAATAGAGAGGGAGAGAGGGAGAGAGGGAGAGAGGGAGAGGGAGAGAGAGAGAGAGGGGGGGATAAAATTTTGTATTAAACTACATATTAATAGTTCAGTAGAAGGGGAGTCATCACTTTTACATTAACTCCATATCTTTATGTAGAGGGTATTTTTTCTATAAAAGAAAGTATAAGCTATTATTATATATAGAAACCTCAAGAAAACTACTATTTAAGTTTATTTTTTATTATCTCAAGATTATAAACTGCATTATCTCTAATTTGTTATTCTATGTGGATGCTACGATTGGGCTTCGACACTATGATATTATGCGTAGTCACATCATGTGCCTGATTAACCTTCTCTAATAAGAACCTCCCCCCTCACCACCCCCACTTGATGAATGGATCGCTAGCCTCAGGGTTCATCTTGATTTCACATGTATTTGCCTCCTTTTTTTGGAATTTACAATTGGTGAGTTGCATTTGACTTAATTGTACTTGACAACTCATACTTATTATTCATAATAGAGAGATGTATACTTGTATATTCACATTTGGGTCAAATCATCTCTGCCTCATCTATTCATTTGCGCTAGACCTCCTTATAGACCAAGGTTTGGAAAAGAAGCACATTATATTGATCTTCATTAAGATTATTCTACTTTGAACACTTCCGGCCATACATATTTAGTTTGTTGGTTTTCTCATCTATTAAGAAATTGTGCGGTGATAAAAATAATAAAAGAAATACGTTGAATTATAGCGATTTTAAATTATATTTATGATGTAGATACTCTATTGGATTCTGGATTCTAGCATTTAAAAATAACATGATGAGTTGATGCTAGATTCATTTGTGCTTCAATATTTCTATTCTATTTTTGAGCTCAACTATTGATATGCATTTATAGGGTATTGAAAAATCTCAATGAGGCTAACACCGGCAACTAAAATGTTGAAGTACTGGATGGTTTGTTTATTATGCAAGAAATTGGAGAGTGGTCAGAAAAAACAAAAAGGGTAGTGAAGTGAAATAGGGAGAGTTTGACTTCCGCTCATGGGTCGACATCTTGGATGAATCCTGTAAGATGACTATAATAGAGTTGGATTGGTGATTTGTTTAGGGTCCCTCTTTTGTAGTTTAGAGTGTGACTAGAAAAAAGACTAAGGGCTTGCCCTCTCTGGGTAAAGCTGGTGATTCAAGTAGGACTCTTATAATTTTACAGCTTTAGCATGAGTGTGTTCAAATTATATATGAAAAAATCTTATATGCTAAGTAAAACTTAAGAGAGTTCATATTTTGTTATTTTTAAATTTTCTTGTTTGCTGGTAATGTATGTTACTTATAGCAAGATTTTTTACTTCGATTCTTGCATAGAGAATATTAATTGGCTGAACTTGAATACAGTGCAGGATGCTCTCGAGGGGAAGATCTATTATCAATCTTCTCAAGAGGTACATTTGGTCACAAGAGATAGAAGTGAAGTGGAGGTGGCGAATGAGGGGTTAGGAGGACCATGTTGTAGTGGTAGTTACTTCTCGCCTTCATGGTATAGAGAAGATGTTGCCACAACCTCTCGAAGTTACTTTAGTTTGAAGTTGACTGAATTAGTACAAAAAGTAGCCAAGTTGAAGTGATAGGTTACCAAGTGGATAGGTTCTATTGATAGTTTGGAAAAAAATTGGGTTTTCTAAAGGACGTGTTATTGGTGCTTCAAGACCTCTTTGAATCCAACTATTTAGGCTAGTTCAAAGTTGGAGGAGACTTCTTGTTAAAATGACTTGTTCAATCAAGTTGAGTCATAGTAGAGGTTATTTCAGATCCATGTGTAGAATTGATTTTCTTCTTAACTTGGTTCATTTTACCTATCTATATTTGGAGGCTTTACTTGAATTGAGTCATATGCAATGAATGTTATCTCTTGATTGAATAAATGATCTAATTATGGTGATTAGATTTGAGCAATGGCTTGATTTCTTTATTAAATATGATTATATAAATCTGCTTTTTTTTTACTTATACTTGAGATAATTATGGTCATTTACCCTATAAAAAGGGGTTTAACTATAGTTATCTTGTTATGTTTGACGCTCATGACAAACACGTATCTCCACTACTTTTCACCATATTTATTACTTCTTATTTCAATCATGTGGCATTCGTAGAAGCTGATATCTTTGAGAAGTACAAGATGTCTACTAAAGATGCACATGAGTCACGGTGTACACCAATCTTGCTGTTATCAGTTATCTTGTAGCTAAAAAGGATGCTATGCTTCGCTTTACTCGATGGGTCCTTCTATTACAAGAATTTGATATAGTCATTATTGGCCGGAAAGGCAATGAAAACCAGGCAACCGATCATTTGTCTAGGGGGATTCTTAGGAGTGGCTGATTGACATAAATGAATTTTTTTTGGACAAAAAACTTCTAGGCATTTATGAGAAATACAATCCTTGTTACGCTGACATAGTGAACTTCATTGTCAGTAGGATCGTCCTTTATGGTCGGAACTACCACCAAATAAAGAAGTTCTTTTTTGAGGTGGCCATATTCTACTGATGGGGTGATCCCTATATTTTTAGAAGATGTAAGGACCAAATTCTTATAAGGTGTGTACTATCGTAAGAGGTCGATGATATTATTAAATGTTGTCATGCTTCTGACTCGGGAGGGAATTTTGAAAGTTTTAGAATTGATACTAAGATTTTGCAATCTGGATTCTATTGGTCTACCCACCCTGTTTAAGGATGCAAATGAATTTGTTAAATCTTGCGATAGATGTCAGCTTGTATGTAACATTTCTAAGAGATGCAACACCCTTAAATGTTAATTTGGAAGTGGAAATCTTTGATGTTTGGGGAAAAGACTTCATGAGACCGTTCATACCATCTCTAAGGAATACTTATATCTTGGTACCAATAAACTACATCTTAAAGTGGATTGAAGCTGTGACACTGTCTAATTGTGAAATTCAGATTATTTTGAAATTTTAAAAATTATATATTTCCATTCAATTTGAAACACCTAGAGTAATCATAAGTGAAGAAGGCGGTCATTTTTGTAATAAAAAGATGAAGACATTAGTAGCTAAGTTTGGAATCACTCATAAAGTTCAACTACTTACCACCCTCCAACCCATGGGTTAGCTAAGGTCTCTAATAGAGAAACTAAGAGAATCTTAGAAAAAAAAATAGTTGACCCAGTAGAAAGGATTGGTCCCTTAAGTTGGATGAAGCATTGTGGGCTTATCAAACAACATTTAAGATGCTCTTAGGTTTATCACCGTATAGGATGCTTTTTGGAAAAAAACTTGTCATTTGTCAGTGGAATTAGAACATAAAACCTATTAGACAATTAAAAAAATTGAACTTCAATTTAAAAGATGTGGCAAAGCAAAGATTGATACAATTGAATGAATTAGAAGTGATAAGACATGAAACTTTCAAGACTCTCAAAATCTATAAAGAGAAAATAAAAATGAGGTATGATCATAAATTTATTAGAAAATAATTTCAACTTAGACAATAGATTATTTTGTACAGTTCTTGATTGAAACTAATTCTCGGAAAACTAAAGTCTAAGTGATCAAGGTCATGCACTGTAATTAAAGTGTACCCCTTCGGAGCTATCGATATTCAGGATCAAAAGAAATACCGTATTTTAAAAGAAAATGAACAAACGTTGAAGTAGTACTTAAGAGGATAGAGGAAATGTCTTAAAGAAATCATGGTGTTAGAATCGTCCCAAGAGTAAATCTGGCATCGTCGAGCTGAAGATGTTAAAACAAGCGCTATCTTGGGAGGAAATCCAATTATATCTAATGTGTTGAGTATGTTTTTATTTTTTATTTTTTGCATTTGTTTCAGAATTAATTTTTTAAATTTCTTTGAGTTTACTTTGAAATTGTTTTAAATTTTAATTTGAATTAGAGTCTTGTCTCTCCACAGAGTGATTTATGCATTCTTACATATTTCACATTCTTATTTTCTAAGATTCATGTGACCACTACTGCATACATTTTTTTTTCTGCATTTAATTTCTTTTTAAGTTATCGTCACTTTATGTTATTCATATGTTAAAAAAAACAAGTTTGGGGGAGAAAATTGTACCATTTTACAAACCCTAAAAGCAGTTTAATAACTCAGTAAAAGATTCAATATTCACATTGAAACTTCTGCTAGAAATTCTAATTTATTCAAATTATTTATTAAAATCTTTTAAAAAAGGATAACTATCATTTAGGAATGATTAGATTTAATGATTTAATAATAAGATTTCAAAATTTAACAACTTCGATCTTTACTTACAGAAATCTATAGATTATTAAATGGGGTGTAATTTAAATATTAAAGAGCAAACCAAAAATGTTTTTAAATTTTTTTGAGTTTAATTTTGACCAATCTAGTGTTGGCTTAATGTTTAACAAATAGGATAACCTAAATGGGTGGCACTAAACTATCAATGTTGAAATTTATTGCTTAAGGAAACTACCCTTCATCATATTTAACATTAGANAAATCTATAGATTATTAAATGGGGTGTAATTTAAATATTAAAGAGCAAACCAAAAATGTTTTTAAATTTTTTTGAGTTTAATTTTGACCAATCTAGTGTTGGCTTAATGTTTAACAAATAGGATAACCTAAAGGGGTGGCAGTAAACTATCAATGTTGAAATTTATTGCTTAAGGAAACTACCCTTCATCGTATTTAACATTAGAAAAAGAAAAAGCTGTCAACTAAATATAGTAATTCTCAAAGGAAAAAGAGATAGAAAAGAAAAAAACAAAAGAAAAAGATAAAATTCAAAAAAAATTGAAAAGCTCTGAAAAGAAGTTTAAGGTTGCACAACAAAAATATTCCAAAAAAAATAATTAGAAGGATGTTTAGTGGGACTTAAATGATAGAGTTCTTCTTGATGCTTTAATGAACTTCCTTTAAGATTATCNGGAAAAAGAGAGAGAAAAGAAAAGACAAAAGAAAAAGATAAAATTCAAAAAATTGAAAAGCTTTGAAAAGAAGTTTAAGGTTGCTCAACAAAAATATTCCAGAAAAAAAGAATAAGAAGGATGTTTAGTGGGACTTAAATGATAGAGTTCTTCTTGATGCTTTAATGAACTTCCTTTAAGATTGTCTTCAAAGGAAAAAAAAGTTTTAAGTAATATTAATTTGGTTAAATCCATTAAAATTAACTTTAAAGATATTCAGGGTTAGTGAAAGATATTTTAAGTAACACTAATTTGAGAATATATAAGTTTTTTTAAGGGCAGAACTAATAGGATTAAGAAAAGAACCAGCCCAAAAGATATGAGGTTTCCAACCATGCTTTTTTATTGCAATTGGATGGGTTCAAACCTGCATTACTTGGATAATTTATCATCCTTGCTACCAGAGCAGGTGAGGGAGTCCTAGCTTTAGTGGCAAGTTCTTCTCTTCGTTGTGGTGGAGCTACTCGTGGTGGCAATGGTGCTATGTAAGCAATTGTTTCCCTAGTCATCTCCATCATTTGATCTTTCAATCCATTGATTTGTTTGCGATTCCAACTTAGAGTGTTTAAAGAAGAAAAAGAAGAAAACGCAATACTACTACTTTTATTACTATCATCCATTAAATTAATGTGATGATTTTTATGTGAAAAATCTAAATAGCGGGAAAATCACGAGACCTAACTCAGAAATAATCCACTGTTTAATATATGTTGCAGAAATCCTTTATTTTACTCAAATAGAGGAGATGAGATTATAAGAAAATAATCACTTATTCTTATGCTATTNATTAATTGGTTTGGTGTAAGAGAAAATGAAGAATTATTGTTTTTGTATTTTGTATGAAGAAAAAATGAAATCGATGTAAAACAAATTCAACGGATATCAATAACAAAGATCGATGGTTGCGGTACCTGCACGGGCAGCATGTGGTAACAGTCAGTAGCTCACAGGGGCAATGACACACATGTAGACGACAGAGGGGCAACTAGAGGTGGTGGGCAGCAACAGCAATTGGAGAACGGCTGGTGATAACTACTGGCGAGAGGCCGAAAGTAGCTGTGGGAATGCATTGGTTGAGGGGTTTTGGATAGCAGAAGGTGGCAAGTGGCTGGCCGTTCGCTATGGCATGCAGGTGGAAGGTGGGCGACGATTGTAGTCACAACAGGGTGAAGTTTGTAATGCATCTAAAGGTTGTCCAATTCTAATAAATTTGGAATACACTAGTTTTGAACTGTACAATGAATTTCAAATTCACCAAAATTTTATCATGCATTCCATTTTCATCCAACCAAACATCATTATTTAAAAAACCTCTACATTAAGTTTACTTTACAATACTAATACAGAGAATCAAAGAGCCACTAAAAATAGAATGCAATAATTATTCAACATACTTTAATCTCTAAAAGAATTGTACTTTGTGAAATTATGGTAAAAAAGATCAAATCATTGCAATGATTCAAAGGGTTAAAGCTTGTTATGAAGAACATTGTGGATATAAATATTTGAGAATTTAGTTGTAGACTTTGGCAAATGACTGGGTTACCATGCTTTAATTATGGTGCATTCATCAATATTAAATAACACCATTTGTGGCATAATTATATTTATGAGCGCTGATATATTTTCATGTTGATATGTAGCACAAAATTTTTAAAGATCTTTTGATATTAACATTTTAATTTTACTTGAAAGTATAAAACGGTTTATGAATATTATTTGTGAACTCTTCAAGAAAAGGAGTATTAGAGTGTCATTGGAGGCTATATATACATTTGTGTGACCAATAGTTCAGGCCAAGAGGAAAATCCAATAGGAGGTGATTCTTTTAGAGAGAATGCCAAAAACACTAAAATTGTTTGCAAATGCGAGTGTTGTTACCTTTGGAGTCGTCATAAAAAAACTTACAAAAATTCAATGAGTAAAGCTACATCAAAACTATAAGTAGCTGACATTGCAGCATATGTGTCTAAGATAAAAAGTTGATCAATCATTTTTAGGGGGTATACCAGTGAAGAAGGATTCCATGGAGCAAATTCAATGATTGAAGTCATTGAAATGATAATAATCTTACTCTTTATTTGCATTATTTTTCAATTTGTTAATAGTCAATGTACTTATTGGAACAACACGTGTTGTTATTTATATTCGTAGTGTAGGACAACTTTCTGTTAGATATTTACTTGATTGTATTCCAAACAATTCTTATACTTGCAATAAACAATTTAGAGATCTACTGTTTCTAATATGAATTTAATTGCTTTGTTAATAGTTCATATTTTGGATGGACTCTTTAAGTCATATATGGAAGAAAAGAATTATAAAAAGATCTCTAAATTTACTTTAAAAAGTTTTTGTGTGATGAATCATATTTTATCCATGGAATCAAACCCAAGGGTTTTACCCAACAAATGAGGAAAGAGTTAGCAATAGAGAGGGAGAGGGAGAGGGAGAGAGAGAGAGAGAGAGAGAGAGAGAGAGAGAGAGAGAGAGAGAGAGGGGGGATAAAATGTTGTATTAAACTACATAGTAATAGTTCAGTAGAAGGGGAGTCATCACTTTTACATTAACTCCACATCTTTATGTAGAGGGTATTTTTTTAATAAAAGAAAGTATAAGCTATTATTATATATAGAAACCTCAAGAAAACTACTATTTAAGTTTATTTTTTACTATCTCAAGATTATAAACTGCATTATCTCTAATATGTTATCCTATGTGGATGCTACAATTGGGCTTCTACACTATGATATTATGCGTAGTCACGTCATGTGCCTGATTAACCTTCTCTAATAAGAACCTCCCCCCTCACCACCCCCACTCGATGAAGGGATCACTAGCCTTAGGGTTCATCTTGATTTCACATGTATTTGCCTCCTTTTTCTTGGAATTTACACTTTGTGAGTTGCATTTGACTTAATTGTACTTGACAGCTTATACTTATTATTCATAATAGAGAGATGTATACTTGTATATTCACATTTAGGTCAAACTATCTCTGTCTCATCTATTCATTTGGGCTAGACCTCCTTATAGACCAAGGTTTGGAAAAGAAGCACATTATATTGATCTTCATTAATATTACTCTACTTTGAACACTTCTGGTCATACATATTTAGTTTGTTGGTTTTCTCATCTATTAAGAAATTGTGCGGTGATAAAAATAATAAAAGAGAAACGTTGAATTATATCAATTATAAATTCTATTTATGATGTAGATACTCTATTAGATTCTGGATTCTAACATTTAAAAATAACATGATGAGATGATGCCAGATTCATTTGTGCTTCAATATTTCTATTCTATTTTTGAACTCAACTTTTGATATGCATTTATAGTGTATTGAAAAATCTCAAAGAAGCTAACACTGCAACTCAAATGTTGAGGTACTGGATGGTTTGTTTATTATGCAAGAAATTGAAAAGTGGTCAGAAAAAACAAAAAGGGTAGTGAAGTGAAAGAAGAAGAGTTTGACTTCCGCTCATGGATCGACATCTTGGATGAATCTTATAAGATGACTGTAATAGAGTTGGATTGGTGATTTGTTTAGGGTCCCTCTTTTGTAGTTTAGAGGGTGATTAGAAAAAAGACTAAGGGCTTGCCCTCTCTGGGTAAAGCTGGTGATTCAAGCAGGACTTTTATAATTTTACAACTTTAGCATGAGTGTGGTCAAATGATATATGAAAAAATCTTATATTTTAAGTAAAACTTAAGAGAATTCATATTATGTTATTTTTAAATTTTCTTGTTTGCTGGTAGTGTATGTTACTTATAGCAAGATTTTTTACTTCGATTCTTGCATAGAGAATATTAATTGGCTGAACTTGAATATGGTGCAGGATGCTCTCGAGGGGAAGACCTATTAGCAATCTTCTCAAGAGGTACATTTGGTCACAAGAGATTGAAGTGAAGTGGAGGTGGCGAATGAGGGTTAGGAGGACCATGTTGTAGTGGTAGTTACTTCTCGCCTTCATGGTATAGAGAATATGTTGCCACAACCTCTCGAAGTTATATTAGTTTGAAGTTGACTGAATTAGTATAAAAAGTAGCCAAGTTGAAGTGATAGGTTACCAAGTGGATATGATCTATTGATAACTTGGAAAAAAATTGGGTTTTCTGAAGGACGTGTTATTCGTGCTTCAAGACCTCTTTGAATCCAACTATTTAGGCTAGTTCAAAGTTGGAGGAGACTTCCTGTTAAAATGACTCGTTCAATCAAGTTGAATCATAGTAGAGATTATTTCAGATCCATGTGTAGAATTGATTTTCTTCTTAACTTGGTTCATTTTACCTATCTATATTTGGAGGCTTTAATTGAATTGAGTCATATGCAATGAATGTTATCTCTTGATTGAATAAATGATCTAATTCAGGTGATTAGATTTGAGCAATGGCGTGATTACTTTGTTAAATATGATTATATAAATCTGTTTTTTTACTTATACTCGAGATAATTATGGCATTTACCCTATAAAAAGGGATTTAACTATAGTTATCTTGTTATGTTTGACGCTCGTGACAAACACTTATCTCCACTACTTTTCACCATGTTTATTACTTCTTATTTCAATCAGGTGGCATTCGTAGAAGCTGAGATCCTTGAGAAGTACAAGATGTCTACTGAAGATGCACATGAGTCACAGTGTACACCAATCATGCTGCTATCAGATATCTTGTAGCTAAAAAGGATGCTATGCCTCACTTTACTCGGTGGGTCCTTCTATTACAAGAATTTGATATAGAGATTATTGGCCGGAAAGGCAAAGAAAACTAGGCAGCCGATCATTTGTCTAGGGGGATTCTTAGGAGTGGCTGATTGACATAAATGAGAATTTTTTGGACAAAAAACTTCTAGGCATTTCTAATAAATGCAGTCCTTGTTACGCTGACATAACGAACTTCATTATCAGCAGGATCGTCCTTTTTGGTCGGAACTACCACCAAATAAAGAAGTTCTTTTTTGAGGTGGCCAGATTCTACTTTTGGGATAATCCCTATATTTTTAGAAGATGTAAGGACCAAATTCTTATAAGGTGTGTACTATCGGAAGAGGTCGACGATATTATTAAATGTTGTCATGCTTCTGAATCGGGAGGGAATTTTGGAAGTTTTAGAATTGATACTAAGATTTTGCAATCTGAATTCTATTGGTCTACCCACCCTGTTTCAGGATGCAAATGAATTTGTTAAATCTTGCAATAGATATCAGCTTGTATGTAACATTTCTAAGAGATGCAACACCCTTAAATGTTAATTTGGAAGTGGAAATCTTTGATGTTCGGGGAAAAAACTTCGTGAGACCGTTTATACCATCTCTAAGGAATACTTATATCTTGGTAGCAGTAAACTATGTCTCAAAGTGGATTGAAGCTGTGACACTGTCTAATTGTGAAATTCATATTGTTTTGAAATTTTAAAAATTTTATTTTTCATTCAATTTGAAATACCAAGAGTAATCATTAGTGAAGAAGACAGTCATTTTTGTAATAAAAAGATGAAGACATTAGTAGCTAAGTTTGGAATCACTCATAAAGTTCAACTACTTACTACCCTCCAACCCATGGGTTAGCTAAGGTCTCTAATAAGGAAACTAAGAGAATCTTAGAAAAAAAATAGTTGACACAGTAGAAAGGATTGGTCCCTTAAGTTGAATGAAGCATTGTGGGCTTATCAAACAGCATTTAAGATGCTCTTAGGTTTCTCACCGTATAGGATGTTTTTTGGAAAACTTGTCATTTGTCGGTGGAATTAGAACATAAAACCTATTAGGAAATTAAAAAAATTGAACTTTAATTTAAAAGATGTGGCAAAACAAAGATTGATACAATTGGATGAATTAGAAGTGATAAGACATGAAACTTCCAAGACTGTCAAAATATATAAAGAGAAATAAAAATGAAGTATGATCAGAAATTTATTGGAAAGTAATTTCAACTTGGACAATAGATTATGTTGTAAAATTCTTGATTGAAACTATTTCTCGGAAAACTAAAGTCTAAGTGATCAGGGTGTCATTCACTGTAATTAAAGTGTACCCCTTCGGAGCTATTAATATTCAGGATCAGAAGAACAAATGTATTTTAAAAGAAAATGAACAAAAGTTGAAGTAGTACTTAAGAGGAGAGAGGAAATGTCTTAAAGAATTCATGGTGTTAGAATCGTCCCAAGAGTAAATCTGGCATCGTCGAGCTGAAGACATTAAAACAAGCGCTATCTTGGGAGGAAATCCAATTATATCTATTGTGTTGAGTATTTTTTTTTTTTGCATTTGTTTTAGAATTTATTTTTTAAATTTCTTTGAGTTTTACTTTGAAATTGTTTTAAATTTTAATTGGAATTAGTTTTAAGTCTTGTCTCTCCACAGAGTGATTTATGCATTCTTACATATTTCACATTCTTATTTTCTGAGATTCATGTGACCACTACTGCATACAATTTTTTCTGCATTTAATTTCTTTTTAATTTATCGTCACTTTATGTTATTCATATGTTAAAAAAAACAAGTTTGGGGGACAAAATTGTACCATTTTACAAACCCTAAAAGCAGTTTAATAGCTCAGTAAAAGATTCAATGTTCACATTGAAACTTTTGCTAGAAATTCTAATTTATTCAAATTATTTATTAAAATCTTTTAAAAAAGGATAACAGTCATTTAAGAATAATTAGATTTAATGATTTAATAATAAGATTTCAAAATTTAACAACTTCGATCTTTACTTACAGAAATCTATAGATTATTAAATGGGGTGTAATTTAAATATTAAAGAGCAAACCAAAAATGTTTTTAAATTTTTTTGAGTTTATTTTTGACCAATCTAGTGTTGTCTTAATGTTTAACAAATAGGATAACCTAAAGGGGTGGCACTAAACTATCAATGTTGAAATTTATTGCTTAAGGAAACTACCCTTCATCATATTTAACATTAGAAAAAGAAAAAGTTGTCAACTAAATATAGTAATTCTCAAAAAAAAAAAGAGAGAGAAAAGAAAAAACAAAAGAAAAAGACAAAATTCAAAAAATTGAAAAGCTTTGAAAAGAAGTTTAAGGTTGCACAACAAAAATATTCAAGAAAAAGAGAATTAGAAGGATGTTTAGTGGGACTTAAATGATAGAGTTTTTCATGATGCTTTAATGAACTTCCTTTAAGATTATCTTCAAAGGAAAAAAAAAAGTAATATTAATTTGGTTAAATCCATTAAAATTCATTTTAAAGATATTCAAAGTTAGTAAATATATTTTAAATAACACTAATTTGAGAATATATGAGTTTTTTTAAGGGCAGAACTAATAGAATTAAGAAAAGAAACAACCCAAAAGATATGAGATTTCCAACCATGCTTTTCTTATTGCAATTGGATGGGTTCAAACCTGCATTACTTGGATAATTTATCATCCTTGGTACCAGAGCAGGTGAGGGAGTCCTAGCTTTAGTGGCAAGTTCTTCTCTTCACTGTGGTGGAGCTACTCGTGGTGGCAATGATGCTATGTAAGCAATTGTTTCCCTAGTCATTTCCATCATTTGATCTTTCAATCCATTGTTTTGTTTGTGATTCCAACTTAGAGTGTTTAAAGAAGAAAAAGAAGAAAACACAATACTACTACTTTTATTACTATCATCTATTAAATTAATGTGAAGATTTTTATGTGAAAAATCTAAATAGCATGAAAATCACGAGACCTAACTCAGAAATAATCCACTTTTTAATATATGTTACATAATTCCTTTATTTTACTCAAATAGAAAAGATGAGAATATAAGAAAATAATCACTTATTCTTATGCTTTTATAATAAGGGTTGTCAGACAACAAAATTAATAATAATAATTAAGCAACAACAACATGAGGATAATATGCCAAAAAAAAAAAAACCCCGTATGACGAGTTGAGATATAATAGCTGTTGGTCATGGTTGACGCTTTTTTGTGCCCATTGGTCTCTTGTTTGTGAGTGTAGAATATGATCTCAACTTGTTTTTTTTTCCTTTTGTACATAGAATGTAATTTTATTTATAATCTTTTTATATTGATATTTTAATAAATTTAACCCACATCCTAAAACTTTTCATGAGATCAATGTTACTTCCTCATATCATAACCACTCTCAACATTTAAGTGTCTTGTGAATATCACAAATGAGTGAACTTGAGCTCACTAAATTTATCTCATCGATACACTTGATTTAACCATATGTATGCAAAATTAAAAAAATATCCAACTATTTAATTAACGCATTGAAGCTTCTAATTGAGTTTTAATTGTTTAATTTAAATTTATTTGAAGTCGAATAAAATCATTTTTAATAATCATTGGGTTCATATTATAGAGTCATTCAGTTTCATCATAATTAAAATTATCTTATCGAAAATGAATCGAGCTTGACACTAATCATGTGAACTATTTGATAACATATCAGGCGTAAGCATCACAATTTTGTTTTGGAATTTTCCATAAAAATGTTAATGTTTCATATATTCAGTTTTGATTTTTTATTTGTTTATTCATGCGATTTTGCGTAATATAGCATTTTACGTGGTATCTTTTGCCGCGTGCCTATTTGTAGAAGTGCTGTGTCGGCTACTTTGTGGGCCGAGTTGGCTCTTCGGGGGAGATAAAGATGCTTGTCAGAAAATTGTTATTTTTGATTTAAAAATCATTAATTTGTAAATATTGAAAATTAAAATTCAGAAATTGGAGGCGAGACGATGGATTAGAAGAGACCGTCTCTTTGATCTGCTCTGCCATCTCTCGAGTGCGCGTTGTTCTTCTTTACATTCGTGGGAAAAATCGAAAATTTTCTTTCCGCTTTGCCCGGATTCTCCTCAGATCGTCTTCAGCTCGTAAGCTCTTTTTTTCTTGTAGACTGCTCGATTTCTTACAGCTTTTTGGCTATAGAGTTGACCTGTTTCAAGGCGCCCCTTCCGTTTGTCGGATCGTATTTGTTCTTTTGCCTCAGCATAGGGGACCGTTTTCTTAAACTGTTTTTCTCATTTTCTACTGAGAGATCGATGGTACTTACCCTGATTAGGGTTTTTGGATGGTTGTTCTTGAACATCTGTTTGCACTTTGTCTTAAATCTTTAATCTCTGGACGGAATTTGGTATTAGGGGATCCCAACTGACGGGCATGCGGCATTGATGTGTACCTTCACATCTGTCGACGTGGATGATGAATTTTATGTGAAAGGTACTAGTTAGGAGCTTTGATTGATTGCGGTTGATGACGGTATGTGTACTTTGTTTGAGCATTGTGGATGCGGGCTGTATAGAAGTGATTTAGTAATTGGGTGAATTTTTAGCAATGGAAGATGAGCTTAGGGCGGGTTTTCTTAACGTAAATATTTGGACATGTCGGAAACTAGTACCTTTATTTAGAATGAGCAATGGAACTGAGTTTCAATTATATTAGTTCTGGAATTTAGTAATTGCGTTGCTTTAGAGAACATTGATAAAATTTAGTTTCAGTTTTTGGTACCTAACTTCTAGTAGTTGAGAAGTGAGTTTCAATTATGTTAGTTCAGAATTTACCTTTAGTTTTTCTATCTAAATTTAACCATTATAAGAAAATTTCAAATTAGTATAATAATTGATTTCATTTTTATTTTCTTAATACTGCTGGATCTACAACAACAACAATAACAACAACAACAACAACAACAAACCTTTATCCCACTAACTTGGGTTGGCTGCCTGAATCCTTTTTCTCCACTGCGTCCTATTGAGTGTCATATTTGCATTTAGTTGTAATAGATTAAGATCATTTTTTATAAAATATGCCCAAGCCTTTTTAGGCCTACCTCTGCCTTTCTTAACATAAGTCGAATCTAAAACATCTTCTCTTCTAATCAGATCATCAGATGATCGACATTTAATG